>OX637583.1:19110663-19270764 GCA_951800085.1 Comarum palustre
TATTAACGGTTCCATACACAAGATAAAAATATAAGGAGAAATATGGTCTCTCTGCCTTAACCCTCTAGAGGGCTTAAAGTGCCTTCAGGCTTATTATTCACAAGACCAAAAAAAGATGCAGATTCAATGCAACTCATAATGAGATTAATCCAATCACATCAAACCCAAAATTAGAGAGGGTTCTAATATAATTGCAATCGAGAAGATCATAGGCTTCTTCCAGATCTATTTTAATGGCCATAGTGCCACTCTTGGCCTTGGTCTTACTGAATCCTGAAAATATCTCATGAGTAATCAAAATGTAATCAATTATATATCCTAGCTCTCTGATTTTTAGAAATACATTTTTCTAACAATGGCTTGGCTCAAGTCTAAACACAATAATCTTAGAAATATCTTTATGGACAACATTAGAAAGGCTTAGAGTATTGTATAATACTTCTAGACTCTGGATTAGCGTAACCTATGTATAATACTTATATATTCCAATTCAGATCTAATTGTTTATGTTTGTGATCATTCATTATTGGTCATAGATGGTGTTACATTCCACTTTATGAAGCATAATCTCTTCGTTGGAATATGGACAAACCAAGGTAATCAAGAACGATAACTTAACAATATAATGAACCAAATACCCCAATCATCAATTAAACAATGATCTATACGACGATTGGAGTTGATCTTGGTTTTGGATAACGACTTCTAAAAAGTGTTAATCCCCGATTTACATTTCTAAATACCCACCTTCGTTACAGGGACGGAGCCACTCACGGACCTGGGGTGATCCTGACACCCCTCAACATAAAATTATATATATACATTCTCTTATTATTCTGATATAAATGATCTTCACCTTAGTCCATCATATGTGGTGACACCCCATACTACATGACATTGATTGACCGACCCCTGTTAATTTTAAATTCTGACTCCGCCTCTAGTTTGTTATCTTGCCATCTCGTTCTCGATCACTTTGATTACTATTTAACTTCTTTTTATATTTATCAAATTATAATGGAAGCGTTTGATTGTATATCACACGTTTCTTTTCTGTGATCGTTCGCACGTAGCAGATTTCTTTGAAGTGTCAAAACCCTCATTATTTGAGAATCCACTTTTGTGTACCATGATCAATCGATCGAACTGGAACGAACTGGAAATGAACACGTACTTTGATACCTTTTGTTTTGGTGTAATAATAACAATTAGGAACTCTTTTACTGTGGATGAATAAGATAGTTTAACAAAAACATGGAAATAAAAATCCTAAGCAAAACGTCTCCTGTCACTTGTGAAAGAGCAGTCTCTGTTCCGAGGGCCGGCCCAAGGGAGTGCGGCTGGTGCGGCTGACAAGACCCCTGATCCGATGAGGCTCCGTGAAGCTGTATTTTCTTATTATTTTATTATACTATATATATATATTTGCGAATCAACGTACTAATATCTGGCATTCTAGTCCAGTTGGTGCAGATGGCTCATTTTGTTGGGATGGCGGGTTGACGTCTTGGGTTCGAATGTTAGCCCCCTCACATTTTTCTTTTACATTTTAATAAGCCAGCATATTAAAATGCTCTCTCTCTTCTTTGACGTTTGACCACCGCCGTCTCGACGACCGACAACACTGATCCCTCGACGACACAGCCTTGTCAATTCCATGCCTTGATCTCACTTTATCTCTCAAATTTACGTCATTCATCGTCGATCAGTCTGATTCAACCGACGTGTGCAGATCCGGCGTCGTTGTAGGCCTCACCAGCATGTCTTCGACGGCCTAAAGACTTGCACGATCGGCATCTCCACTACCTCCCCCAAATCGCAACACAACACGCAGAACGACGAGCTCCAGACCTGGACGCCATGAATGGTGACGAGGTTCAAGGCTTGGACGCCATCGATAGTGAAGTCTGGGTGAGATCCGAGGTGAAGATAGAGAATCATAAGAAAATTGATAGGGTTCCAAGTCGGAGAGGAAGAAGAATGAAGTAGATTGTGAATTAGAGAAAGTGGCCGGCATTGACTCCTCCAAGTCCTCACTCTCCGGCGTCGATGTAATCTTCTTCATCACCGGAGGTGAGGATGGAAACCCTTGAGGCAAAGCGAAGATGCAGCAGTATTTGTGTCTTCGTACAAAGTCCGTGGCTGCCTCACCAAAGCGAGCATGAAAGCAATATATGTACTTTTACCATAGAAAGGCTTCTTGCCGAGGGTCTAGAATGTTTTTGTAAGCATCCATCGCACACCAGAGGTGGATTTCAATAATAGTCATTGCTGATTGGTGGAAGAAGAGTGCAGGTCAGGTGCATGGCTTTGACTATATATTCTTTCTCTCTTTTGATGAGAGATGACTCAGATGAGAGTTGAGAGGAGATGAAGGGTGAATAGGAAAGGAGACGGTGGGATATTTGAATGTTGAAGATGATAAAAATGTAGTAGAATGTTTACTGGTCTAGTTTGGTTTGATTTCGAGTCCTCTCAAACTTAAAAAGGTTTGTTTTTAATGATTATTGGGTGGCAGTTAACTGGATGACAGTAATTTTGCTTCACAAACGTTGATCTGCTTCTTCGACGATGAAGCTTCGGCGTTGATGCCGACGCCTTTTCGATCTCTTAACGACAATGTCTCAACGACAATGCCACCAGTACGACGATGTCGAAGTGATCTCCACCTCCTTAATCAGTACTTGGATTTGATGAAATACTAAGGTTAGTATATTTTGATTTAGAGTATACTAGGGTTAGTATACTTGTATTTGATGTACATTGGGGCTAGATAGACTTTGTTTTGAAGTATACTGAGGTCAGTAGACTTGAACTTGTTAAAATACGAGGGTTAGTAGACTTGGTTTTAGAGTATACTGGGGTTAGTAGACTTGGTTTTGATGTATACTAGGGTTAGTAAACTTAGTTTTGATGTATACTAGGGTTAGCAAACTTAGTTTTAGAGTATACTAGGGTTAGTACTTAGTAGACTTGGTTTTGAAGTATAATGGGATTAGTAGACTTGGTTTTGGAGTATACTGGAGTTAGTAGACTTGGATTTAGAGTATACTGAGGTTAGTATATTTAGATTTGATGTAAATGTAGCCTCCAGTAAACTTTATGTAAAAGTTTATTGCCCTTAGTAGAAAAAAAATTTCGGCTAAACTCCGGCCGCTAGCTACCAAAATTTTTTTGGCGTCCGGTGACCGGAGTCTGACGGTGGTGATCAGAGTTCGGCGACTGACGAGACTCTGGCAAAATATTCTCTTTTATTTTCTTTCTCTAAGTGTGTATAGGAATAAGGATAAAATTATCTTAAAAATATTAATTTATTATAAATTTATGTATTTAAACATTAATAAGTATATAATATATTAAAACGAGTGACTTTTATTTTTTCAGTAGTTATTTTTCCTACGTTTTTACGTGAAATATTGAAAATGAATTCTAATGTCACCATCAGCCAATCACGTCCCCCACCATCACCGTTATATGGGGCCCACACGTTTTACACGAGCCTAACAAGAACGCCACAACTGTGACCCTCATGACATAATAACTAATTAATAAAAACGAGAAAAGGTCATTAAAATGTTGGATTAGTAAGCAAGTAGAAGGCAAGATTCTCAGAGACCAACTGGTTGCAAGTTCGACTGGCAGCAAAAGAAGAAAAAAAACAAAAAGTAGAAGGCAAGATTGGTCAATTATAATAGTTAGGGTTTTGTTCGTGTCCCATTTTGGAGATTAAGCAAGAGCTTGCTTAATTAGGGGGAGTGGGTCTCATTAAAAAGCCAGTTATAATTTTTTTTATTCAAAAAACAATTTGATTGATAAAATTTGTTGTTCAACTAGCTTGAATACAAAATTAAATTTAAAGATAAAAATATCGAAACACATTTAATAGTGTGATCGAATTTCGAAAAAATTGTTAAAATCTAAAGCAGAGTGGCCTCCAAATACCTATCTGTTGTCATCTATATATAGACATAACAAGATTTTGTGGCAGTACCCATGATGGTAAATATCTTGTAGTCCACGCATTTGATGTTTTATGATTCGTATAATAACTTGAATCATCTTTAAGTACTACTCACAATTCAATAGTATCACTTATGTCATCATTACCATATTCTTTTATACGTACAAATATCCAGGATCTCAAATACGAAACTCTAACTGATTGAAGCTCATTATTTGGGTCCTTAAAAGATTCCAAATCTAGTCCAGAACCCCAGCATAAGCTCATTTCAAAGCTTCACCCCTTTAGGTCTTAAGGACTCTACATGTCCGTAAACAGATTTGGGCCTAAAAATCAAGTTGGGCTTCAATACTAATCTGGACACCCAAACTAGGTTGTGAATCCTTTCTCTTGCATCAATTCCAGCCGTGGCAACCATCGCCATCGTACCTGTACGTTGTCGACAGTCATGTCTCAAACCTGTAGGTTTGAGCATCGGCTTTATCCAACATTGAACATCATGATGTTCAAAATAAGCTGACACGACCGATGTCATCTAAACACATATTCCCATTGACAGTACATCACTGTTCTCTTCATCTTTCTTGGATCCCAAACACGAGTCCAAAATAAGCCGCCAATAGATTCATAAGAAGTGGATCGGAGACCCCAAATTCACAGAAACAACAATAGCATAATTTCCATACCATCGATTGTTAGAGACTCTACTTGCTCCAGATAGCATGCCGTTGTCGCCGCATGGATGGGAGAAATCAAGACAACGTTGAGGGGTTGAAATTGGATTTAGGGATGTTGAGAACAAGTTTGCACTTAGGATGGAGATCGAAATCGATCACCATGTTTGAGAACTACAGCAATGAGTCCATGACGGTTAGATTTTGAAGAGAGGCTAAACCTCATATTTTTTTTGGAATTGTTGTCTCATGGTACCATGTTGGTATTTCCCATTAAAGCCAAAGTTATATAGGACTGACTATAGGGTCAAATAATGGACACCATTGTAAGGGGTGATTTGTAGGGTTTTTAGTTGTTCATCACCTACGTTATCTCTACATAAACGGCCCCCGCTTCATTTGTCGACTACTTAAATTTAGTTACGCGGGTTGGAAACATTGAGGTAATAGCTGAACACGGGCTGATAGATATTGTATTATTTAGTTATTTGAGTTCATCACTCCGATCACTAGAACCACATATTAGTCGATACAAAAATCACATCATTTAAAGTCGTGGTTTATTGGCCATACTTTTTTTGGTCAATTGGCCTTACATACTTGAGGTGGAACATTTCTTGTAAATTTGAAATACTATTAGTTATCATGTGTTTGTGAAGTGGGGTACGGTGTACAACATTCTTTTTCGTAGAGACTTGAATAAAAATAAGAAGCTAATAAATAAGGTACAAGGATTGAAGAAACTAGAAAAGCGATCCCAAAAATTCCCAATCCCATACACTCTTGGATGGATTCTCACGATCTGATCGAATACCCCATTATTGGACACATCGTTTTTGACCACTACATCTCCATCCATGACAAACTGCTATATGAAATGAAATATTGAAAGTTGATCATGATCTGACTGAAAATTATCCACTAAATATCATGCATTGTGATTCCTTTTCAAGATGCAGAAGCTCATCATAGCTCGCCTATCCTATTTTACGATGAATCAATGAACTTGAGGAATGTGGAAAAAATAATATAAATAATTATTTTAATTAGATGGTTTTATGATAAATGAGAATAGTCATCCAAAGTTAAATGCGTAAAACGTTTTTTGCACTTTTATCTTTTATAGCTGTTTGAATTTTGTAATAACAATAGATTCAATGGTGACTGAGGTGAACATGTTGGACACCAACCTTAAGACTTGGTGGTTGGACACTGGGGCCACTAAGCATATATGTGCTGACAAGAATATGTTCTCCACTTTTGAGCCTGCTGAGGAAGGAGAGATTTTGTACATGGGGAATTCTGCTACCTCTGCAATAAAGGGGAAAGAAAATGTAATCTTGAAGCTGACATCTGGAAAGGACTTGACCCTGAACAATGTCTTGTATGTTTCGGAGATCCGCAAGAACCTGGTGTCTGGTGCGTTGATAAACACTAATGAGTTTCGCATTGTCATAGAGTCTGACAAGGTTGTTCTGTCCAAGAGTGACATGTTTGTTGGTAAGGGATATCTCTCTAGTGGGATGTTCAAAATGAATGTAATGACTATTGTCAACAAGAATAATGGAGCTGAAGCTTCATCTTCTGCTTATATGATTGTGTCTTCCAATTTGTGACATGGTAGACTAGGACATGTTAACTATGACACCTTGAGAATGTTAATTAACATGGAACACTTACCAATGTTTAAAATTGATTCTAACGATAAGTGTGAAACATGTGTTAAAGCTAAACTCACTAGAACCTCGTTTAAAAAAGTGGTGAGAAACACTGAACCCCTAGATTTAATTCACACAGATGTATGTGATTTGAAATCAACAAAATCAAGAGGTGGTAAAAAGTATTTTTTCACGTTTATAGATGGTAGCATAAAATACTGTTATGTGTACTTGATGAAAAATAAAGGCGAGGCTATAGAGAAATATGTTCTCTTAAGAATGAGGTTGAAAATCAAATTACTAAAAAGTGACCGCAGAGGTGAGTATGAAGCACAATTTGCTGATTTATGTGCTCCAAATAGTATTATACATCAAAGAACTGCGTCTTATTCATCATAATCAAATGGTGTATCTAAAAAGGGAAAAATTGTACCTTAAAGAAAATGATGAATGCAATGGGCTTAAGTTCTGGGCTGCCACCCAACATGTGGGGAGATGTCGTACTCACGGCTAATTACATTTAAATAAAGTTTCCAAAAAGAATGCAGAAATAACTTCTTATGAATTGTCGAAAGGAGTAAAATCTTCCTACGGTTACTTGCGAGTGTCTGGATGTTTGGCTAAGGTAGCATCCCTCCACCTAAGGCAGTAAAAAATGAGCCAAAAACGGTTGACTGTGTGTTCATTAGATATGTAGAAAATAGAAACATGTATCAGTTTATTGTGAAAAAATCTGAAATTGAGGATATATACAAGAACACGATCACAAAATCGAGATAAGTTTCATTTTTCGAAAATATATTTTCATGGAAATCTGAGGAAGAATCACGTTCTTCTAGAATTGAGTCAAATACACAAGAAAATCAGGCAAAAATAAATCCTGAAGAGGTAGAACCTATAGCAAAATAGCAAGGATAGATAAATTCTTTGGCTCAGATTTTTTGACATATATGCTTGAGGATGAACCTCAGACATACACAGAGGTAATAAGGTTCACTGATGCACCGTTATGAAAATGCGATTAAGAGTGAAATAGACTCAATTATGCAAAATCATACTTGGGAACTAGTAAATCTTCCACCTAGGTGCAAGCCTCTAGATTCCAAATGGGTCTTTAAAACAAAGATGAGAGCAGATGAGACCATAGACAAATACAAGACAAGACTTGTTATAAAGGGATACAAGCAAAATGAAGGTCTTGACTATTTCGACACATATTTTCCTGTGACGAGAATAACCTCCATTAGGATGGTACTTGCCATCGTGGCTTTGCGTAAGCTGGAAGTACATCAAATCGATGTGAAAACTAACTTCTTATGTGGGGATGTAGAGGAGAAAATCTACATGGAACAACCTGAGGGTTTTTCTACCCTATGTCAAGGGAAGAAAGTGTGCAAATTGGTGAAGTCCATGTATGGCTTGAAAA
This sequence comes from Comarum palustre, assembly GCA_951800085.1. Classification (NCBI taxonomy): domain Eukaryota; kingdom Viridiplantae; phylum Streptophyta; class Magnoliopsida; order Rosales; family Rosaceae; genus Comarum; species Comarum palustre. The sequence continues at coordinate 19,118,383 of OX637583.1, forward strand.
AAGATCCAAAATAATGGCATGAGAAATTTGACAATGTCATGATCACCAATGGTTATAAAATCAACGAATGTGACAAATGTGTGTATGTGAAAGATACATAAGACAGATATGTCATCTTATGTCTATATGTGGATGATATGCTCATTGTGGGGAGCAATGAGAAGGTGATCAAATCCATTAAAGATATGTTGTGATCTCGGTTTGAGATAAAATATATGAGACTTGCTAATGTGATTTTAGAGATAAAAATTACAAAAACGTCGGATAGTCTTGTGTTGAATCAAACACATTATGTGGATAATATCCTTGGGAAATTCGACAAGGAAGGCTCTGAAATTTTCAGGACACCAGTAGATATAAATTTACACTTGTCCAAAAACAAAGGGAAAGCCTCTCTCAGTTAAAATACTCGAGAGTGATTGGGAGTATGATGTACTTAATAAGTTGTACAAGACCAGATTTGGTTTATACGGTGAGTAAGCCAAGTAGGTATATGAGTAATCAAGGGGCTATGCACTGGCAAACGATTGGAAGAGTATTGAAATACTTAAGATATACTCGTACCTATATGCTGCACTATACAACGTACCCAGCTGTCATAAAGGGGTTTACTGATGCAAACTGAATATCTGATATAAAAGACTCAAAGTCTACTAGTGGATATGTGTTCACACTAGGTGACGCAGCAATGTCATGTAAATCCTCAAAACAAACGATCATAACCAGATCCACAATGAAATCTGAGTTTGTCACCCTGGACAAATGTGGGGAGGAAGCCAAATGGCTACGCCAATTCGTTGAGGACGTTCCAAGGTGGGACGAAACCTATGCCTGCAATATGTATACATTGTGATAGTCAATCAGCTATTGGCAGGGCACAAAACAAGATGTATAATGGTAAGTCTTGCCACATCCGACGACGACATAACACCATTCGATAACTAATCTCAACTGGTGTTATTTCTATAGACTATGTGAAGTCTAAAGAAAACATTGCATATCCGCTAACCAAAGGGTTAAATAGAGAGCTAGTTGATAAATCATCGAGGAAATGAGACTAAAGTCCATGAAAGAATAAAATCTTTATAGTGGATACCCAACCTAGCTGACTGGAGATCCCAAGAACTAGGTTCAAAAGGAACAACTAAATTATAGAGATTATGATAGATCATTGTGGGGATTCGCTCCATGTCTATTCCTATGATTAAAACAGTGATGCCCTTACGAAATGAGATTAAGCTAAAAAGTTTTTAATGATTCTTATGCGTCGGTAAAACCGAGCGGAGTAATGCGGGTTACTCTTAATTAAGAAATCACCTATATGAGCGAGAAGTGAGGCCGCTTCTAAGAGATTTGTTAAGGGTACAACTCTTGTTAAACTCTTGCAGAACCAGGCGCGTGTACAAGGTCAAAATGGACACAATAATGAGAACTGGAATGTGCCAGGGAGATTCCTGTGTGAAACATGCCATTATTTACACAAATGACAGATATTTCAAAGACATCACGTCTACTTTTAGTTAGTAAAGTAAGCATATTTCCATAAGGTAGGGTTCAAAGGCTCATAACCTACCTATCTTGTGCATGTTTCAATCGTAGAAAACTATCACCGAGTCTATCGAGTCTTTGGTCGCCTATTTCATTAATGTGGAGAATTGTTGGAAAAATGGTATAAATAATCATTTTAATTAGATGGTTTTATGGTAAATGAGAATAGTCACCCAAAGTTAAATGCATAAAGCATTTTTTGCACTTTCATCTTCCATCTTCTATGAGTGTTTGGATTTTTTAATAACAATAGATTCAATGACATGTTAGTGGACTAATGAAAGGTTGTAACTAATGTTTTTTCATTTATGACATTCAAGTGGGTTCAAGGTCCCCTCATATATAAATAAGTGATCTCTTCTTCATTCTCAACACACCAACATCAAACACTTCATCTTCTTCAAAAAGTTTCTCTACTCCTACTTAGTTCTCTTAAAATTCGGTGATAATTTGAAGGCACTTCCTAGTTTGTTGAAGCTCTTATTCGTAATACAACAACTTGAGCTTGATTATCGTTTTATCTTAGGAGACCAAGCGGCATTGAGGTTCTTGCACTGATTGGGACGCCGTAATTCGTCTTAAGGACACCGTGTGATACACGGGACTCGGCAAACTTTCATTGGTTGAATTTTTCTTCTCAAATCCTCAATTTGTCATTTTATGGTTTTTTTCATGTTCATGCAATTTGATTAATTAAAATTAATTTTTGTTATTTCATTTTGTTAGTATATAAACAATATATTTACCACCTTTTCCTAACAAGAAATTGAAAAACAGTAGTAATTCCTTAAACGACATTGCTATAGAGCCTTAATAAGGCCTAAGATTTTTTGTTTTAATCCTATGTGGCATGCAATGTCACATGGACACATTATCAGTTTAAAAAATTGTGTCAAGTCATTCTTATGTAAAAAACAATTTTATCATTCTCAAATCAATTTAGTTACCTTATTTATCTAGATTATTTAGTTACCTTAAATGAACAAAATTGAATTATTTTCCTAATACACTTCAATATTATAATAAATTATCAGATTTTAGGGTCACAATTACATTATTAATCAATGTCTTTCCATCTTTGTGAATTAAAATTTGATTTTTAAACTTTTTAATTCATCATTCTTTTTTTAAAATTAGAAGTACAATATTAATATATATATATATATACACACACATTATACATATCTTCTTCATTGTTTTTTAAATATGAAATAAAAATCTCAAATACTATTTTGGATGAATTACATATAAACTTTTTTTTCGGACAAATACATGTATGTATATAAACTTTGATAAAATATATATATCTATATATATATATATTCAAATAAATTCATATTTTTGAAAAATTATAATTTGAATATATATATATATATATATATATATTTATTTGAATATATCTATATATATGTATATATAAATCGTTTAATGTATTTAGTGTTTAAATTAAGCATGGATGTAATAAAGAAAATGAATTTGAAAATATTTGTATATATAATAAATCTAAAACATTAGATTTGAGATGAGTAAGATTGTATTTTTACGTAAGAATGATATGACATTATTTTTTAAATTGATAATGTGTTTATGTGATATGTCATGTCACATATAATTAAGACCATAAATCTTAGGTCTTAATAAGATCTAGAATCACTTTCCAGATAGGTCACAATCTTTTGTACTTGTTATCTAGGTCAATATCCACCAACTAGAGAATTCTTAGTTCATCCACATATATATATATATATATATATATATATATATATATATATATATATATATATATATATCACAACTTTAATGTCATCTTGAAACTGTGTTCCATAAAGTATCTCAAAGAGATATTGTATGGCCTAGATTAGGAGAAATGAAAAAAATCTTGCTAATCGGTATATTTATAAGCTTTCTCATCACATCCGGAGATTGAGATATTATCTCAATTATTCTGTCACGCGTGAATAAGCGATACAAATGGTGGATCGGATGCGCTTCCCCACATATGATGGCGACAACCAACCTTACCACGGCCTTTCATCCCATTTGACAATACGATCATGCACAAAGCTTCTGGTATGGAAGGAATTTTTATGTTTCATTGTACCGACTATGTTACTTCGATCCATGCTTTTCGAGGCGCACCTTTGTCACTCAAGTATAAGGAACCCGGGCGGCATCATTTCTGGGGTACAATTATAGAGCTAGAATTTGGCAACAAGAAAAAGAAAAGTGAGATCCATTATCATTTATCCAAAGCTAAATGCTCCTAATCATCGAAAGCACATAAAATGGAGACATACATGCATGCAATTTGCTGTGCTGCAGTGTTTGATTACATAAGGTGCTGTGAATTCAAAGATGATCTCTTAACTATTCCTAATAATACCATTAATACCTGGAACTAATAGTCAGGGTCAGATGCATTTCTTTAAGGGTAGGTAAGATCAAACGTCAAATCGTACATATAGTTCTTGTATACGAACTACTCTTCTGTGATATGATCGATCGATCTCTGGGCTGGTTCAATGCTCTCAGTGAATTATTGGGTTTGAAATCTAATGGTGGTGTTCGGAGCTGGCCAAGCTTAAAGCACGCACGCTCGATCGATCATGTTGTATTGTCCAGGTCCCCCCTCTCTCTTATAAGCTCTCAGATCAGTCCGATCGATCTATTCCTCCTCCTACTCTGATATAATATGATATGATATGATATGATACGAAGCTAGCTTTTTCTGCAAGGACCACAAAAACACTGAGCCTTCGTGCATGGACCACCCAACGACTCACAATTGCAACCCCTCCTTGATGCTCACGGTGCTACCAAACCCCACACCTATGAAAAGAAAGGAACCAAGAAATAATTGTTGTCCAATTTTCTGCAGAAACATATCATGCATTACGAGATTGATTGCTGAGATATCTATTTCACAACACGAATATGAGACCTTGTTTGTGGGCTAATAAGGGTTTGGACTACTCTCTCTATTGCCAATTGATTTTGGAGTTGAATCTCAGACTAATTTATCATGGTATTAGAGCGGGTTACCCTTGTACACGTGTGAAACCCAAAAGCCACACGAACTCCACGACCATCCAAGTTGTTGTCCACGTTTTAGGCTTGAAGATTCGTTACACGTGCGGGGGCGTGTTGAGATACTATTCCACATCAGGAATATGAGATCTTGTCTGTGGGCTTATATGAGTTTGTACTACTCTTTCTATTGCCAATTGATTTTGAAGTTGAACCTCATACTACTTTATCATTGATATCAAATGTTCGTGATTAGACCTGTAAATGGATCGGATCTGGACCGAATCGACCTAGATCCAGATCCAGATTCGTAATAAATACTTTAGATACGGATCCGACCCGTTACCCGCCGGATCTTTAATAGCTCGATCCAAATCCGGATCTAGCAGGTTAACGGATACTCAACCCGTTAATCAGATCCGTTTATAATAATAAATATTTAAAATTTTAATAACAATTTCATAGTTTTATCATAAAACATTGATGAAATATTATAAGAAAATAAAGGTTTACATCAAAAGTTGAATTACATGTCTAAAATACTTCGTAACGGTAAACTAATATAATTAAAATATTAGACATCCAATGTTTCTAGCATAAATAACATAAACATTAACAACCTTTAGCTACATCAAATCATATTTTAGAAGCAATTTAGATATGAATATTTAAATTATCTATATAATTATCATATTATTTAATATTTATTAATAATATTATATTTACAAAAATATTATTTAATTATTTGTAAACAGATCTGGGTCCTTAACAAATCTGATCAACTAAGATCCGGATTCGATCCGTTTAGTAAACAGTTTAATGGATTCGAGTCCTTAACGGATCAACATGTCAAATTTTAGATCCAAACTCGTTTACAAACCAAGGATCCATAGTGGGTCCAGATAAAATCTGGTCAATTTACAGGTTTATTCATGATCGAACTTGCATATTCTTCTTCACTAGGTCGGGATAAAATTGAATCTGCAAGTAGTTAGATTATGCATCAATGTTTTAAATAGCGAAAGCGTGAAACAATGCGTCTTATCAGAGCCTTGTCTCACAAAAACCTTGAGGCAAAAAAGACGAAGCCTTTTATGTATTTAAAATTAAATAAAAATAATTAAATTATGGAAATAAAATCATTAAAATATTTAAAATTAAACTTTTAGTAACAAGATCACAAAGATAATGTCAAAGATTCTTAATAATGACAAACACACAATAACATAAAATCATTTACTTATGATCTGAAAGAGAATATGAGAGAAGTTGCTCAAGAATGAAATAAAAGAAGTCAAACAATGATATTTTTTCTCTTTAGATTTTATTTAAAATTAAGTAGTTTTAAGGTACAGATTACAGATTAAAAATGAATATATAAATAGTGACGTCTCACGATACCTTTAACAGCCTTAAGACGTCTTTTCCCCTTGAAGGCAAAAAAAACGAGGCACGGATTTAAAACATAGTTATGCATTGTAGGTCAAATCCTACCTTGCAAGATTACTTTTTTTTGAGGTCTGTGGTTGTCGAAACATAGTGGGGCTTTCTTCTGTATATGTTTGATTAGGGTTTGGTTGGTATTAGTCGACCAATCTGCAAATCAAGTTCTTAACTAGGTGGATGATCAGCTCATGAGATTTCATCACATTAAGATGTCTTTCCTTGAAGGAACAAGCTAAAAATTGGATTGTCATCACATAAAATTAAAGCATAAGCTAACTGTCCATGAAGTGTCAACAAATCCCGTCAACCAAGTATAATCAATCTTTTAGCTTTTATTTCACTTCTTGTTGGGAAAAACTGAGGACAAAGACAATAGTCACACCTTAATGTATAATTTTATCTTCTTTTGTCTCTAAATCCATAACTGGTGTCACTAGACTCACCATCCTTGTTAACAAACGCGGCTATGAGAGAGAACGACGTGTGAGGATTTTCTTCGAATCATATTAAAACATAAATTGGAAGAACACGATGAAAATATAAGATGAAATAGCTAGGAATATTTACCAGATCCTAGTACTATCAATCCTTTTCGTTTAACTGTTTCAATCTGTTATAACGGACGGAAGAAAGAACACAGATTTACGTGGTTCACTAACAATATGTTAGCTACGTCCACGGCAGAAGGAGAACAGTTTTATTGATTGAGGAAGAACCCAGAATACAGAGTGCGGAATACAGAGATACAGAGAGTGCGGCGCTAACAACCCACTACTAAGTATTATCACACTGAATACAATTAGGTTTAGGACGTTTATATACTAAACGTCCGCGACCGAAACTGACCGCGAGCGAAACTGTCCTCGCGAGCGAGACTGACCCCGCGAACGAAACTGACCCCGCGAGCGACAGTCGCGCGAACGACTGATGAGCGCGCGAACGGCTGATGCGCGCGAACGGAACCCAGCATAACAGACAACAGGTTTCGTGGGATAGCTAACAACCCCTGGACCCCGACTCGCTGACCGGGCAGCGAGATCCCCGAATAGCTGGTTCAAGGCATGTATTAACAAATCTCCACCTTGACTTGAATCCTCTCACAAATCTCCACCTGAATGTACCAGATGCACCATAATAGTGCCAGATGTACCGGATGGCTCCTCAGCCTCAGATGTTACCCCCATCGGGCAACTAACAGCTTGTAACATTTAGCAAGTCCAAGCAGTGTTGAAACTTGCTGTGAGGAACCGGCTTGGTGAACATATCAGCGGGATTATCAGCAGTACCCACTTTCTTCACCTTAATTCTGCTCTCACTTCTCAGAAAATGATACCTGACATCAATGTGCTTAGTCCTCTCATGATGGACCTGATCCTTTGCTAAACATATTGCACTCAAACTGTCACAATATACTATAGCCTGATCATGATGCAAACCAAGACTACTGACCAGTCCCTTCAACCATATTCCTTCCTTTGCAGCTGCTGTCAAAGCCATATACTCTGCTTCAGTAGTAGACAAAGTCACTGTAGGCTGCAAAGTAGCTTTCCAACTAACAACAGAACCACCAAGGGTAAATACGTAACCGGTCATAGATCTCCTAGTATCAACATCTCCAGCATAATCGCTATCTGAATAGCCTGTTACTAAGCATTTTGTATCACCTCCATAAATGAGACCAACATCAGACGTACCTTTGAGGTACCGGAAAATTCTCTTCACGGCTTGCCAATGCTCCTTTCCTGGATCACCCATAAATCTGCTGACAACACTAACAGCATGTGCAAGATCAGGCCTAGTGCAAACCATAGCATACATCAAGCTTCCTACTGCACTTGCATAGGGAACTCTAGACATGTATTCCTTCTCCTCAGCAGATTTAGGTGCAAACGCAGCAGATAGATGAATATTTGCAGCACTTGGAGTATCTATAGATTTTGATGTAGACATACCAAACCTGGATAGAATTTTCTGGATGTAACCTTTCTGTGATAAGAAAAGCTTCTTCTGACTTCTATCCCTGTAAATCTCCATTCCCAAAATCTTCCGAGCTGCTCCCAAATCCTTCATCTCAAACTCTGCACTGAGGAGACCCTTCAACTTCTGTATCTCAGACTTGTTTTCTGCAGCTATCAACATATCATCTACATACAGGACCAGATAAATGAGAGACCCATTTGTGACCTTGTTGTAGTAGACACAACAATCATACGGACTCCTGATGTAGCCTATCTCTATCATATAGCTATCAAACCTCTTGTACCACTGTCTGGGAGACTGCTTTAGTCCATACAAGGACTTCTTCAACTTGCAAACATAGTCTTCTTTTCCAGGAACTTGGAAACCATCTGGCTGAGTCATGTATACCTCTTCTTCCAACTCTCCATGTAGAAAAGCTGTCTTCACATCTAGTTGTTCAAGTTCCAGATTCTGATGTGCTACTATGGCTAGTAACACCCTGATAGAGGTATGTCTGACCACTGGCGAGAAAATCTCATTGTAGTCTACTCCCTCTTTCTGATGGAACCCTCTTGCAACTACTCTAGCTTTATACTTAATGCCCTCAGCAGGTGACATCCCTTCTTTCTTCTTGAATACCCATTTACAAGTAATGACCTTTCTCCCCTGACCAGGTCGTTTGGTCAATTCCCAAGTCTGATTTCTCTGAAGTGATTCCATCTCATCTCCCATTGCAGCAAGCCATTGGGTTGACTCTGGACATGTAACTGCTTCCTTATAGGTGGATGGCTCATGAGGATCCACCTCTTCAGCAACCTGTAGTGCATAAGCCACCATGTCCTCAAACCCATACCTAGTGGGAGCTTTCCCAAAATTTGCTCTCCTAGGTCGCTCATGAGTCAGAATATGCTGATTAACTACCGTTGGTTCTGTTTCTGAATGTAAGTGTTGATCTTCCTGTTGTGGTTCAAACTCATCTTCAATGACTTGTTGCTCCACCTGTCTCTCAACACTACAATTTTCTGATACTACAGTAGACTTCACAGTAGGGTTAAACATAGAATTTTCATCAAATACTACGTTTCTACTAAGTATAACCCTCTTTTCAGATGGAGACCAGATTCTGAAACCTTTAACCCCATCTCCATAGCCTACAAACACTCCCTTTTTAGCTCTTGGTTCTAACTTACCCTCACTTACATGATAATAAGCAGTACACCCAAAAACCCTCAGATTGGAGTAATCAGCAGACTTACCAGACCACATCTCATAAGGTGTTTTGAGATGTATACCTGTGTGAGGTCCACGATTTATCAGATAACAAGCAGTACTCACCGCTTCTGCCCAGAACCTTCTTTCTAATCCAGCATTAGAGAGCATGCACCTAGCTCTCTCCAGAAGTGTCTGATTCATACGTTCTGCTACACCATTTTGCTGTGGTGTATCCCGGACTGTATGATGCCTTGCAATGCCTTCAGATTTGCATAGCTCATCAAATTCAGCAGAACAGAATTCCAGACCATTATCAGTTCGCAGCCTCTTGATCTTCTTCCCTGTTTGATTTTCCACTAATGCCTTCCACTGCTTGAAGTTCTTGAAAGCGTCACTTTTATGCTTCATCACGAACACCCAAGTCATCCTTGAGTAGTCATCAATCATAGACACAAAATATCTGTGACCTCCCAAAGAATCAACACGAGAAGGACCCCAACAATCAGAATGGATATAATCAAGCGTGCCTTTTGTTCTATGAACTGCTTTAGGAAACTTTCTGCGATGTAGCTTCCCAAAGATACAGTGTTCACAGAAATCAAGATCCTTGACCTTGTGGCCACCAAGAAGATCATCCTTTGACAGAATTTGCATCCCTCTTTCACTCATATGACCGAGCCTCATGTGCCATAGCTTGGTCATATCATCCTTGTGAAACTCCGATGATGCAACAGCAGCAGAACCTGAAAGCGTAGCACCTTGCAGAAAATACAAAGTACCCCGCTTGACACCTTTCAGGACTACATTAGAACCCTTGTAGACATTTATGACTCCACGTGAGCCTTTATAACTGAACCCTTTGCTGTCTAGTAGACCCAAAGAAATCAGATTCTTCGTCATGCGTGGAGCATGCCTAACCTCATTCAATGTACAGAATTTACCATCATGTGTCCGTATTTTTATTGAGCCTATTCCAACCACCTTGCATGAATGACTGTCAGCCATAGAAATATTGCCTCCATCAATCTGCTCATAGGTTGAAAACCACTCTCTACGTGGACATATATGATAAGACGCTCCGGTATCTAAAATCCACACATCCCTATGATGTATGTGTGCATCTGCAACCAAAGCCAAATCCTCTTCAGAACTGGTGTCAACCTCTGCTACAACAGCAGTACCTGATGCTTTCTCATGCTGCTGCTTCTTCTTTGGACATTCGTTTTTCCAATGCCCATTTTCTTTACAGTAGTTACAGACATCATTGGATTTGGAACTCTTTGAAACTGGTTTCTTGAATTTCTTCTTCCCCGAGCTTCCCTGTCCCATCCTTCCACTGGCTACCAACCCAGCAGCCTGACTGTCTGAACTTGTACCGGTGGCCTTATGACGCATCTCTCTAGTATGAAGAGATGATCTGACCTCCTCCAGAGTTACAGTATCTCTCCCACCAATAAAAGAATCCACAAAATTCTCATACGACAAAGGTAGAGAGACCAGCAGAATTAAGGCAGCATCTTCATCATCAACCTTAACATCAATATTACGCAACTCTAATAGAATTGTGTTTAACTGATCTAAGTGATCTCTTAGAGTCGTGCCTTCTTCCATTCGCAGACTGAACAGACGTCGCTTTAGAAGCAACTTGTTGGTTAAAGACTTCGTCATGTATAGACTCTCAAGCTTTAACCACAGACCAGCCGCAGTTTCCTCCTCTGCGACCTCGGTGATAATATCATCTGCAAGACACAACAAGATTGTCGAGTGTGCCTTCTCCTCCAGACTGGCCATCTCAGCGATTTCTGGATCCCCCGGTTTCTTCACCAGCGGTGCCCACATCCCTTGTTGTTTTAACAAGGCTCGCATCTTGATCTGCCATAAACTGAAACTGTTTCTCCCCGTGAATTTATCAATCTTCACGTTTAACCCAGACATCTCTCTTCCCAGATTTCGAACCCCTCCTGGGCTCTGATACCAGTTTGTTATAACGGACGGAAGAAAGAACACAGATTTACGTGGTTCACTAACAATATGTTAGCTACGTCCACGGCAGAAGGAGAACAGTTTTATTGATTGAGGAAGAACCCAGAATACAGAGTGCGGAATACAGAGATACAGAGAGTGCGGCGCTAACAACCCACTACTAAGTATTATCACACTGAATACAATTAGGTTTAGGACGTTTATATACTAAACGTCCGCGACCGAAACTGACCGCGAGCGAAACTGTCCTCGCGAGCGAGACTGACCCCGCGAGCGACAGTCGCGCGAACGACTGATGAGCGCGCGAACGGCTGATGCGCGCGAACGGAACCCAGCATAACAGACAACAGGTTTCGTGGGCTTCGGGGGCGTTGCCCCCGAACCCCCAGACCAGGGCGCGTCGCCCCTGGACCCCGACTCGCTGACCGGGCAGCGAGATTCCCGAATAGTTGGTTCAAGGCATGTATTAACACAATCCAAGTATAATTCACATTTTTTGGGTCGCTTTTGTTTCATTTTCAATGTAGAATGAATTGCTTCCATACACCCAATTAACTGGCATAGTGATCAGAGAGCGACCGACATAATCTTAGGTCCCAACCACCCAACACCTTGGATCATATACCACCACCTTAATAACCTCCAATATTTGCAAACAAGCTTTCGAGTCATATCAAAACCTACTCGATCAAATTACCTAGCTAGTACTAATATTTGATTATGAACAAAGTAAAACTGATTGGATAAAAAATAAAACTAGAGATGAAAGAGGCAACAAAATATACTGCCCCAGTAGGGTTTTGACAATTTCATGCGTTCTTGGCTTCTTGCAATCTACTCGGTCTGTGAGTCTGTCTTGGAAAAAACCTGCATCAAATCAATCAAATCGCTTGGCTTAATTGGTTGACGTACTATAGTTTTGCCTTTCTTGTTGGTATGTTAATTTGGATGGAGAGTGAATGGCACTACTACCAGATCGAAATATGGCCAGCTGTATATAAATAAACATGCATGAAGGTGATGAAACTAAAGAAAAGATTGAATTGAAATAGATGATGGGATGGGAGGTGACTGGTTGAAACAAACTGTTTTAGGGTTGGAGAGATCTCCCATATTTCATTTTCAAAAAAGTACAATTCTAGCCGTTCTCTTAGAAGATGAATTGATCGGAGATGTTAGGAGCTAGAGTGAGAGACACAGTCAAGTAGCCCCAACTATTTACTGTTTAACACCACATGATTTTGTCACCGGCTGTGCTTCCTCAACTAATCTCTTCAGTTTAATTTGAAATTTTCGTTTTCGGAACGTGGGATTACCATGTTAACTTTCTGATACGTTTACGTACTTGAAATGAAATTGATTATGAATGAGAGATAAAATAGAATTAGTACATGGATATTCGATCATTTGCATTGAGAGTAGCGGGTCGGATATTTCATGCCTGGATTCCTAAGTCGAACATGAAAATCAGTATATTTCTCTAAATTTGTGCTTCCCAATTACAAATATGTGAATTATATAAACAAAGAACAGCGATTGAACTTAAAATATCAATATGGTTCTTGTTGCATGAATCTACAAAATTTCCATCTTGTCAGTTGTTAGAGAATAGCCAGGTGATACTAATAATTGAAGAAACAAAGGTCCACAGATAATTGAGCATGCCAACCGATTAAACGAAAAGATGGATAACCAGAATCAACAAAATATTTCCAGAATTGTTCAATGCGTATAGTTCCAATCTAACCAAAAGTAGCAAAGGTTTTGGGGTCAATTTGAATTGCAATAAATTTAGGCTCACCAAAACGTTTATACAATGAGTAACGGAGACCAAGATAGTTCAAGTAAGAAAACATTACCAGAACATAAAACAGTTGCCTTCGCACACTCTACACAATCCTCTCCAGCAACATCTCTGCACACAACATTAAGACTCATCTTGATTAACTCCTTTGTGTTGTTACGAACCATAACTTCCATTGGGGTCATTTCATTCGCCATCACAGAACCTTTAGAAGAAGAGTTAACTTTATTATTGGATTCTTCATGGGAACCAATATTTTCAGGTACAGGGCCATTTCTAGAAAGCCTGAAGGCAAATGTCAATGGGTCTGGCAGCAGTACAACCATAATAGATGTCTCAAGGGCAGCCTGTACAGCATCCTTGATATTTAATTCTCCAGAGCTGTTTCGCCCTGATTGACACCTGACCTTTATTCTAGATTTAAGGTTCTTGATAGAGGCATTAAGTTCAGCTTTTGTATTCCTTTCTGAAAAGCTAGTACTTCTGCCACTGGGCACTCCCATCAGCTTGATTGTCTTTTACAAAAAAAGAATCATCAAGAACAGGCAACTTAAAGTGCTCCAGTGGTATCAGTACTCTTGCAGAACAATCCCGATCAATTCTTGTTTTAGGGTAACCATACTCCCTAGCATCTCGATCAACGGAGAGGCTCTACTCTTGATCAGTGTTCTCCAGTTGGACTGAAACACTAATTTCAAAAACAACATCAGTTGGATTAGACAACTCAAGTTCAAGAAATCGGTCCCCAGCTTCCTCTAAAAGGATCAATCTTCACCAATTGGTCCAACTTATTTGGAGTGCCCAGAGCTCCTTCAGTAAGACTGTTATCAGTATGAACTGGTCTCGGAAGGTTGTAACCTACTTGGGCAGGAATCTCCATCGAGAGCAAACGAGCCTTTACAAAAGACAAACGTTGCAAAACACAAATCTGCAAAGGAACAACCAAGCGTCTGCCAGGCGGGACAACAGACTTGTCTGTAGAAGGATCTCCAGTATTTGGCAGAGCCCCTAAGAAGCATAACAAAACAGCATTATTATCAGAAAGAAAACAAATTTCACAAGGTAAACCAGATTTACTCTTGGAAAGAAAACTAGTACTAAATGTCACATGCACCGGATCGCGTCGGTGCCACTGTGCTGCTAGTCATAAAAACAATAATTAGTATGGATATATAGATCGAGCATATGAAAGCAAATAAAACAAATTTTTTTCTCAGCACTATTATTACACTACTGATTTTTTTTAGCTCTGGGCTCTAGGTTGATGATGAACTAATTTTGGAGCTAATAATGCCAAACTGTAACGTGTGCTTTTATTCGAAAAGACCGATCATTATTATATGAACTAGCCTTCACGCGCATAGCGTGTGTCGAAATGTGTTTTTGTCAGACAAATTTATTGTTATGTCATTTTTGATAGTTTGATCAATATTATGTAACTACTCTCTGAAAACTCAAATAAAAATAAACCCATTTAATTGAGATGAAGTTAATCCTGATATTGGTTATCTAGCCGAAATGTTTTTTTGTTAATTCGGTTAATATTGTACAACAGCTCTTTGAAACTCAAATAAAATAGCGCAACTCCTAAACCTTAAATCCAAACTCCTAACCCTAAACCCTAAATCCATAACCCTTAAACCTTAAATTCAATATGTTTGAGATTTGGTCATATATTTGTTATGCTTATCTTAAATCCGAACTCCTAAACCCCAAATCCCTAACCATTAAACCTTAAATCCAATGTGTTTGAGATTTGGTCATATATTTGTTAAAATGCCTTTAAAACCTATTAGATTTAATTACAAATTAAATTGAGGGACAAAACTGAATATATATATATATAAAGGGAAAAACCGAAGGAAAGAAAAAAAAACTGAAGTTAGATTCACAAAAAAAGTTGACAGCAAAAAAAAATGGCAGAAAGAGGTACTGTTCATGTGAACAGTTGAACCCCCAATCCGCTTTATATATAGAGATGACGGCCTATCGAATAAGTACATGGCAGTAAGTATAGAAGTTGAATTCTCTATTGATAAATTCTGTGCTTGAAACACATTTATATACAACAACGCTTGTACTATATAATAGCTCTTGTACTATATTACAAATAAGAAAGTAATCAACTGTTAATTACAAAGATATTAAGGAAAGGAATGATTCACAAATCTTCAATCAACCTTGATTAAGGGAAGAGTGATTTGTGAGAGTGATAAAGAGAGTATCGCTAACACCTCCCTCTCAAACTTAACGGGTCTGCACAGATAAGTTTGTTGGCAAGAAGGTGATGACGTGGCTTGTGAAGGGGCTTGGTGAGCAAGTCTGCCAGTTGATCTTGAGTTGGAATGGAGGAAACTCTGTGACTTTCAAGGGAAACCTTTTCTCTAACAAAGTGATAGTCCAATTCTATATGTTTGGTACTGGCATGAAAAACTGGATTGGAGGTCATATATGTTGCACTTAAATTGTCACAGTAAAATATAATAGAAAAATGAATATGGGTACCAAGTTCATGTAATAAGTAGGCTAACCATGTAGTTTCTGCACTGGTATGAGCTAGAAAGCGATACTCTGATTCTGCACTGGAACGTGCAATAGTCGGTTGCTTTTTAGAGCACCAACTAATTAGATTGGAGCCAAGGAAGATAAGGTAACCAGATGTTGAACGACGAGTAAGTAGACAACCCGCTCAATCAGCATCTGAATCAGATGAACTGGTTGTCGTTAAGGACTGAACATGAGGCCTTGATCAATTGTGTCGTTGATGTATCGAATGATGCGCTTGACGACAGTGAAGTGAAGGACCCTGGGTTCACTCATATATTGAGAGATGGAATTAACAGCAAATGCTATGTCCGGCCGAATTATGGTAAGATATTGTAGTGAGCCAACAATTTCTCGAAATATTATGGGATTAGTAAGAAGAGAACCATCAGTGGCAGTGAGTATAGCTTTGGCAGACATAGGTGTGGATGCCGATTTGCAAAGTAACATATCATACTTCTATAGAATGTCATGTGCATATTTAAGCTGGTGTACATGAATTCTATTGGAATGAGCTGTTACCTATAGGCCAAGAAAATAATGAAGAGAGCCAAGGTCTTTCAAATCAAGGCCACGCCTAAGAGTATCAATGAAACTTTGTAAGAGCTGATTACTACTACCCGTCACCATGATATCATCAACATATATGAGAAAAAAAAATATTGTGCACACACCATGTTGATAAATGAATAAGGAAGGGTCTGTCATACTGTGACGGAAACCAACTGATTGAAGGAAGCTACTCATTCGGTACCAAGAATGTGGTGCCTGTTTAAGGTCGTACAGTGCTTTGTTTAGTTTACAAACATGGTTTGGTCGAGATGGATCAACAAATCCAGGAGGTTGGGTCATGTATACGTCCTCCTGCAAGTATCCATGAAGAAAGGCATTTGTTACATCAAGTTGGTGAAGTAGCCAACCACAAGAAACTGCTAGAGATAACACAGTGCAGATTGTTGCAGGCTTAATTATTGGACTGTATGTTTCGGCATAGTCAATGCCTTGTTGCTGGTGGAAACCTTTTGCTACAAGACGTGCTTTGTAGTGCTGTACAGAACCATCCGGATTTCGTTTAATATGGAAGACCCATTTGCATCCCACAGTGTGCTAAGAGGGATTTGGTGGAACCAGAAACCATGTTTCATTCTTCAGCAACGCATTGATCTCAGTAGCCATGGCGGCACGCCACTGCTCATCTTTCTTAGCCTGTGAAAAACAAGTAGGTTCGAAATCATCAATTATAGAGAGAAGAGCACGGGGTATTGGGTACCGAACAATGCTGTCTTGTCGCTTGAATGACTTTGTGATTCCATCTTTGAGCCGGGTCGTCATAGAATGAGTGGATACTGGAGAGAGTGGTGGTGCAATCGGGACGATGTGAGCGATGTCGTTGGTGGGTGCGACAGCCTCTATATGTGTTGATGAAGTATGAGCAACATGATTGGTGGATATGGAAGTTGGAGTAGTGGTGGCCAAGGTAGCGACAACCAAAGTGGTTAGTGGTGGCACTACCAGGATCAGTATTTTAGTCGATGAAAAATTTTCCTCAACTAAGTACAAAATTTCAGATTTGGATTCATCCAGAGGCCGCGATGATATGTGAGGACTGGAGGTTCTGATAGATGAATAGATGATGCACGTAATGTCGGTGATGCTGGAGCCGGAGGCGACGAGGGTGCTGGGGGTGATGATGGAATCGGTGGTGGTGTCGTTGCAGAGGAGAGATGGTATGTGAGGCGGGTGGTGATTCCAGTATTTTTCGAATTAAGGATAGTGATGACGAAGAAGATGAGACAATTATATCAGTATTTGTGGTTGGGCCAAAATTGGATGGGGGTAGTGGGCTCGGCATCTAGTGATTAGGAATGATTCACAAATCTTTAATCAACCTTGATTTGAGAAAGAGTGATTTGTGGGAGTGATAGAGAGAGTATTGCTAACATTAAGGACTTCGTAAGGCAAGTTAAATCAAAAGTTAAGAGACTTGTATAATGAAGATTCAAATTCTAAAATAAAGCTTACAACACGCTTTTACATTTAATTTAAAATTCTACACGAATTTCACCGTGTAGAATGATTGCACCGTCACCACCAACACGAAAACCAGTAATGACAATGTTGGAACTACAGAAATACTTGGAACGAATATATTTTTCAACCTTGCAGACCCACAGCATCTGAAAGGGTCAGAAAGAATGAGTCCTTAGTTAGCCCCAAGGAGCAGATTGTCAACATCCTTAAACAGGTAATAACGCCAAAGCAGAGGACGGTGCATCCAGGAATTGTCACTGGCCCTACTGAAGTTGGGATCCCTGATAAAGTGACCACCTTTGATGAATTGGGTGGAAGATTTACAGTGACTGGAAAAGCATCAAAATTTCCTGAAGGCACGGAGAGATATATACTATCGACCTTCAAATCAAAGCCGCATGGGTTTGCAGGTTCTACCAGAATCTGAACTGGTTCTCCAACTACCCATATCAGCTCCTGTTTGTTGTTATTGCTTGGCTCTCCCATGCTGAATGGTGTGTAAATAAAAGGCCCAGTATTAGCAGCTCCAGCCCATCAGTCCTCTCGCAGGATTGCGCTTGACAATGTCCATTTGTGAGGGATGGAGGAAACGAATATAACCTAGAAGCAAACATGATTATATTAGGATATCACATAAAAATTAAATGAACTCTAATGCAATTTTACATTATTACTTGACAATGTAATAAACTTAAATTAGGATAGCACATGATATACTATTTTTGTTTTTAGGTGAATAGGATATACAATGTTCATTTACTAACAAGAAAATGCTTAGGTACTGTTGAAGACCTAATGAAAGGTAAGGCAGGGTCAGCACAGTGAGTTCCTTATGGAAACCGATCCGCTGTATTGGAAAGCGCACTAGCAAGGTCATTCTGCCACTACAACAAAAACATGTTTAAACAACGGAAGTGGTCACAACCAGATTATTTCCGTCACTTAGGCTTGCACCTAAGTGACGGAATAATGAATTTTTCGTCGCTTAGGCTCTTGCACTTAAGAGACGGAAATAATTTGCTTAAACGACGGAAATTGATAATTTAAGCGATGAAAGTTTCCTTCGCTTAAGTAAAAATTCAAATTTATTCGTTTTGGCGCTCAAAACCTGGTTCAAAAAATTCAAATTTTTTAATGCGACCGAAATGATTGTCTTAAGCGACGGAAACTTCCGTCGCTTAAGTCAATTTTCAAATTTATAAGGTTTGACACTCGAACAATGAATTTTAAAATTTGAAACTGACTTAAGCGACGAAATTGGTTTCGTCGCTTAAGCAAATTCTAAATTTTATTCTCTCGCTCTTGTTGCATAAGAGAAGAAGTAGAAGAAGAGAGAAAAAGAAGAGGCCGGGAGGAGAAGAAGAGGCCGGAAGAAGAAGAAGGTGGTGGTGGTGGCGGAGGAAGAAGAAGAAGAATCATTATGTAGAACAAAAAAAATCCGGATGTAGAACAAAAAAAATTTAAGCCTTAAGCGACGGAAACATTACGTCGCCTGAGACCTGTTTCTGTGGGATAAGTACATGGCTTAAGCGACTGATTGATGTATTTCCGTCACTAAGAAAAAATACGACCAAGATTAGGCGACGGCGGTTAGATGACGGAAAATCAGGGCATAAACGACGGGACATTTCCATCGTCTAAGGCCGTTTTTCTACTAGTGTGCCCAGCAGGTGTAATTAAAGGATAATATGATCTTAGTAGTCTTGCAGCTGCACCCCAGGCAGCAAGAGGATCTCCTGCTCGGACAGCAGATAGCAGGATTTCCCTTAGTACAACCATCTGTAATGTGATCCACTATTTCCCTTAGTACAACCATCTGTAATGTGATCCACTGAGACTCAAATAGAGACACTATCGACTGGTGGAGCATTTTCCCACCCTCAGCAAGACCTGATCCGGTTTCATTCTGTCAGGATATAAAAGAAAAGTTAGTGCATTATTTCCTAAGAACATACACACAATCTAGCCTGCAAATTAAGTAAACAAGACTTATTAAACAGAAATTACATAGAATGTTTCAGGGAGAATAAGCCTCTCAACCTAATTCTTTATTTCCACTGCAAGAGTTCCATTTTATTACAATAGAGAAGAGACTAAAATATGCCATTGATGGCCTCAAAACAAAACAGATGCATGTTCAGAAGCATGCAGAGAAACAGAATTGCAAATTATGCAAGGATTTCTTACTCACTTTGGAAAGAGAATCTTCTAAGACTGATGCTTTACTTTGAACCCGGTAGGCTTTTGTGGTCATTGCCAAAACTTGCATTGCACTAATGGCAGTCGGTCTATTGTCTTGTTGCAAATATAACTGAGCTACCTGCCTGGAGAAAAAGGCAGCTTTTCGATGATAACCAAGGGTTCCATACAAACGAGCTATTTCAACATAGAGTCCAAGTCTATCACTGGCATCAATCAAAGATTTAGCACCATCTGCAGCATTTGTTAGTAGCTCCACTACCTCCTTAGCCAGCTCTCGCCTGCCAAAATGAACCAAAATTAAGTTCGTAAGATCAAGAGTGCAAAGTATAACTTGTGTTTGATATGTTGGTCGTCCCAGGACTCATATCACAGGAACTTTATGAAGCAATCTGGTTCATTTATTTTTTGAAGTCCACAGAGCAAGATCTAAAATCATTACTTGTGCACCAAGCAAAGAAAGAAAAGTGACTGCCACAAATAGAGATGTAAAAGAATAACTTGCAGCTGAGACAATATCCATGATCCAGCTAGAAATTAGAAATATATGTAATACACATCTGTTTTGTATTGATATCATTGTCCGGATACTTGTCATTTCATTTAACAGCAATCACGGTAGAGAAGTTTCATTACACCTTTGACTTGCAGGCTCTTGACAGAATAAATTTTGAAGATTTAAGTTCACAGGCTGCAGCTGTCTAGTTTGTTTCCATTTTGTGGTTTCTCATATCTAGGCTTAATTACGGGGTCTTATGTTGACAAAATAAGTAGGAATGTAATGGGAGGTAAAATTCCTTTTATCTCCATGAGTGCTGATCTACTATTAGATATCTTGCTGTTTTTTGTATCCAATTTTTAGATCTTTATGTTTCTTCTCTTGTATTGTTTTGTGTGCACTAAGACGATAAAGATCTGTATGGTGATTGTTTCTTCCACATCAAATGTGGTGCATCTGTTTCAGGTTTTTGTTTGTGAATGTTGGTTCCGTTTTTGTTTATCAATCTTTTACTATCTTGACACACTGTCACTCAACTCTATGTTGTTTTGCTGAAGTGATTTGGGGCCATGCTTCTAATGAGGTTGCTACGGCTGCTCATGAGGATTTGACTGCTGTCAAAAATGAACTTCAGAATAATCAGACTAAAAGGTGGCATGCTAAAGCACATACTAGCTTCTGTCACTTTGCCATGGGAACTCAAAAAACATGCAATCGATTTCTGGCATAGCATCAGAGGTATAAATATTTCCCCTTGTGACGAACACAGTGACTTCTCAGCCGACATGCCAGGTCTTTTTGCTGCTCTGCAGGTTGTCTTTTGCTATCAATATATATTCATCATCTTTTTATCAAAGATGAAAATAATCTAATTTGTTTCATCTCTTGTATGCTACATTTGACTAATTTTAGGCTATTCAAATGGTCATCATGTATACAGCGGACACAGAGTTGAGGAAAAAAGCCTTTGATACATTTAAATGGGTGAGGATTTGGATAATTGTTGCCTCATGGCTTTTGTTGTCCAATAATAATATACATGCGTGATAGTCTGTAGCAGTTATAGTTATGGTCATTTGTCACCAAGCTTTTGCTTATGATGTACTTTATATACCATCACTAATATTTGTCACTCACAACCAGATTCTGGCTGATATTCCAATTTGTCACTCACAACCAGGTTCGACATTTTAAAGGCTTTGATCACGAAAAGTGATTCTTCCTCTTTGGTAAACCTATTTAGACAGTCTTTATATTTAGCATGCCTTCACGTTGCTAAAGTTAAACTTGAAGCTAATTTACTTAATATTGATGTTTAAACCGTATGTAGATTGCAATCCCTTTTGATATTGTCAAAGGAGAAATGCACAAGGAAAGTTGTGAAAAAATGGGAAACCATGAAGCTTTGCGAGAAGAAAATAATGCACATCCCCGTTCATCTTTGTGGACTGCCAGTATCCTGGAATTGGTGGAGTTTATTCTAAGGTCCCCAAAGGGAGGACCTCCATCCTTTCCTGAGCATACTCAGTATGGCTTCCACTTGCTTTGCTGGGTTCTGTTCTGATTATTTCATTATTAAATAAACTAATGAATTGTTCATTACTCTTAATAATGCTTATTGGTTAAGCTTGTAGTTGCCAACTAATTGTGTAGGCTTATAGATACATGTCAGCTTTTCTAAATTGCATTACAATTTATATCATTCTACAGGTCCTGTCTGCACTCAACTTGTACCGATATGTAATGATAGCAGAATCAAGAGGTAACATATAAATTAACAAAGCAAATACAATGCTGTGGTGTCTTTGTCTCTACTATGGAAGTTAAACTTTTGTTGGTAATTGTTGCAAGTCCCCTTCAAAATTTGGTTAAATGATACACCCGAGTACTTTCCAGAAGCAATTTACAGAAAGCCTATAATGAATGGCTTTTGCCTCTGCGAACCTTAGTTACAGGCATAGTACAAAGGAATAAGAATGAAAGTGATGAGCTTGCAGTTGACACTCTTTGCACTTTTAACCCAGTTGAATTAGTTTTGTACCACTGTATAGAGCTTGTTGAAGAAAAGTTGAGTCTACGTAAGTTGTCACCTGGATCTATGATCTTACTTCTCCCATTTTTGTATCCTATTCCAATTTTGAGGATCTGTACAGTTGAAAACTGTATGAAAAATTAGAGTTACATGGGATCTTATTAAAATGAAGTTGCAACAAATGATGTGTCTTTCTGTTAAAAATTATATATGATGGTGGCCAATAGTCCATTATGTATCTAAATGCATGAGACGTAGAATCAATGTGGCATTAGTTTGCTAAGAACAGTTGTCTCATTTTGCTAGTAAGAAGCATGCTTCAAACACACTAATCAAATCCTGCACTTGAATCACCAAAGTTTGAGTCTATGCACATAAACCCTTCCCAACATTTGTTTAACATGAAGTTCACATCTTATGTGATTTTCCTTTTTTAATTGAATATTTAATCCCTCTTGTTGCAAAACAAAGACGGCGGTGCTCCTTGCCATAATCAATATGACGAGAGTAATGGAGGCTCACTTATGGATTTTGTAACCTTGTATAGCCTCGAATTTCTTAAGAGTGTCATCACGCTTCTCCTTGAACACATCTCGTTCTCTCCATGCGTTGTTCTCAAACTCGATCATAACATGTCTACGCAGTGGCGAATCCAAAATTCAATACTGAGATGGGCTCAAATTATCATTTTTTCTGGTCGATTGATACAATAAAAAAATTTAATAGCAGTCGCACCAGCTATTTTTTTAAAAGAAAAAAAATTTAATAAGTCTAAAATACTTAACAAAAAATATTAGATATACAATTTTTTTATTGAAATACAATAACAACATAACAACGCATCCAAACTACCATTTAACCAATTGCTAGAAAGATTTTAAAAAAAAGATAGTATGAGCCTCATTATTCAATTTAAGCAATATGAAAACAAGAGGAAAAGAGTACAAAGATTGATAGGACTGAAAATCCAACCTTGAAGGGCTTGTTATTAGTATTTGCAGTGAACCAAGCCTACTAAAGCATGAAAGATGCATCTCAGGATTCTCATCTACACATTAAAATACTATATCAAAATCTTGATTGGGTTTGATCCCTTCTAAAGGAAGTCTAGATCCGCGCCTGTGTCTGCGGATAACAGTGTGATCTATATTAACCCATATAACATATGAACAAAAAAGAAGCTAAGGGAGCTCAAGAGTAGTAATAGTTTGTTCTGAATGTGCTGGTAAGAAGTATGCTTGGAAAAATGATATAGAAAGAGGTGGAAAAACTGATCGGAATCATTTATTTACTGCCAACAACTTGAAAAATGTGTAGTTTGTATAATTTTCTCCAATATCTCACAGTTCAATATTTCAACATAATTCGTATGTATTTTAATTACTATCTCATCAATCATCAGCGAGGATTATCATATAGGGAAACAACATACAAAATGTTCATATATGCGATGTATCATGCTATATCTATTCATGGGAATATGGGCTAGCGAAAGATTTATGTTTAGCAACTAACAAAGTTTTCATGATCTTTTTTTTCAATGTTTTCCATTACTTGCGTCCTCCATGGGAAGCTTTGCTGATGTTAACAATTTAATTATTAACGTGGATTTGTGGTGCGAGGTGATTCAGGTCTCCACAATGGAGTGATTTGTTAAGATCTCTTGCAGATAGTGGCTGGGGTCGAATCTCCTTGCAATCTTCTAAGATGCATTGATCTCAAAATCATGAGACGCCTGCAGATAACAGTATGATTTGAGTTGACACGTCTGACTGAGTTTGCCGCGCAATACGTCGAGGGAGGTTCTTTTCCATCGAACTTGATTTCTCCATTTGTAGTTGAGCATTGTACTGATGTGAGGTCCTGCAGGGCTCAAGTACTTGATCAGTCAAATCCAAGAGTGAAAAGAAAGAAGCAAGGGAGCTTAACACAAGTAACAATAGTGATCCACAACCTACATGCAATGCTATGGTGTGGTGAAACCTCATAATCTCCTTCCGGAAATAAACTAAAGAAAGAGAAATGAAGTTGGTAACTGCCGTACATGGTAGACAGTTTCAGTACAAAAGCACACATCAAAATGAAATTGATCAGAAAGAAACAAGTGTCAGTACTCACCTTTTGGAGGTAGGCACATCACTGCCGCTTGGTTGCTCTTGGTTATTGTGACAGATGCTATAATTCTATAAACGTCTCTGCATTGCCAAATATGTCATAGCAATATCAAGTAGTCAATTATCATTTCAAATTGTCAATTTGGTTTCCAAACAGATGTTCAATTGATTCAATCCTAAAATCTGTAAGAGACTAAATCAGTTGTATAATTCAAAACTAACTAATTGCCCTCTGAGATTCCTTCCCTGGCATTCTTGGTCATCCATAACGTGGAAAAGAATTATTTTTAGGGTGGGACCTCCCAGCCCGTTAGGTCCACAAACCTTGGAACCGTGCACGCGTCACAGCTCCGCCAAGCCCATACATAGGCCCATTTCATTTTTTACCTCAGCGAATATTTTGTCGGAACTCCCAGCCCGATAGGCCCACGAACCTTGCACACGTCAGGCCTCCGCCTATCCCTCCCGCACAGGCCCATTCCTTTTTTTTGCGTCAACACAGACGCCCAGCGCCTTTTCTCCGACTCTCAGTTCATTTCATTTGACTAGCGAAATTTGAATTTAATCTCCCATAAAAAGGATCTGGTAAATTCAGTTACACTCAAAACTGAAAAGCTAGTCCAACAACGTTTGAATCTACAAAGAATGCTACGTCTTCTGAGCTAAATAATCTGAAGAAGTAAAATGAGGGTTTTTACCCTGCAGAAAGAATATTTAAAGAAAAAAGAACAGGAACCTTTGTCACATAATTAACCCCTCAAAACCTTCTCCATCCACTAGTCAACTTCTCCATTTGGTAATTCTAAAACCAAGGGATTCAGAGCAAGTTGTATCAGTAACTCCCACTGAATGCTATGCTGCTGACTCTTGTTTTAGAACTTCTAAAGAGATCCCTGGCAATGTGCTATGTTACTTTTGAAACACCATCATCCAAACATGCTTTGCTTGGCTTTCCGTCTCAGCTCATCCCGTACAGAATTTCCGAACCAGAGTCCTCCTCGGAAGGCACCATGTTTAGATCAGGCAACACAAAAGACTTGTTCCCAGATGACGAAACAGCCCTGTGGTCATCACAGGAATCCAGTTGTGGATAGGGATGAACATAAGGTGTCACTGGTGAAAGTAAATGTGACGAAAAGTGTCTGAAACTTGGGGGTGCAGATCTCTGATGGGCTTCACTGGCAATAGCATTCACGGCTCCATCAAGGTATGCAATCAAATTTGTGGCAGCAGAATGCAAGTTCAAGTCAAGCTGCAAAGCAATAATACATATAAATTTCGCAAGGAAAGGGCCAAAAACAGGCTGAGAAATCCAGAAATGAGATTTTTAAAGGAATATGCTTCCAATACAACATCAGAAAAGCAAATATATTCTCCATTCTATTTTTATCAACCTTTGACAGATAAGAAAGACAGATAGTAAAATATATAAGATAAAGAACAGCAGAATCACCTTAGCTCTCTTTAAGTTCTCATTTTTGGCTCTTTGCTCCTTAAAGGTAGTCTGTATTGTCGCTATTTCCTTTCTCAAACTCGTCCTTTCCTTCAACAACGAAGTTTCCTCTTCTTTAAGCTCATCATAAGACTGCAAAGGAACAAGCAAGTCAATATCAAACCAAAGGAGAAGTGTTTAACTGGTAAAAGAATGACAGTAACTGAAAGCCAATCTATCAAACCCCATTACGTAATAATGAAACTTCTTTACCGAATCAAGACGCAGAATAAGGTGGTGAAGAATTGGAGGTTATATCTTGAAAGTGAAATCAAGTGAGTGCCAAAACTGATATTTGAGTAAAGAAATTGTCTTTTACCTTCTTCTTCCTCGCCCTCCTGACTCCATTGGTGGTGCTAGTGGATTCATATGAAGCAGTACCCTGAAATATCAAAAGCCAACCAAGTTTCAGCACACACACACAGAAAGAGCAAAGATATTTGCACATTTTAACAAGTTCAGATACACAAATGCGCAGAGTCCTGCAATCAACAAACATCCTAATCTTTGAATCATAATGACCACGAAAAAAATCCACAAGCATTCAAACCGCATTCAGAAAACGAAACCTTTTCCTTACCAATTCACCAACTTCTCCTACAAAGCTTCACCATTACAAATCCCAGCTTTCTCTCCACTCCCATCATCTTTCAGGCCACATCATGAATTTCCACGTGGCCACACATGAAAAAGTCCCCCTCTATTTTATTCCTCACGTGACCACCTCAAAACTCACATGATCTCTCACATCGCCATTAGCTTCCATATAAATATGTTTGCCATTAGCTTCCATATAAATATGTTTGCCTCTCGCTCCCTGACAACTCCAGCAACCTTCACCGAATCAAATCCCCTTTCGAAAATTTAAAAACCCTAAACATTTTCAAAATTAAAAAACAAAAAAATTCACAACCATCAGATCCGTATTCAAAAACCAAATCCACCAACCGACCGCCCCGATAAGCAACCGGGCTTTCCTGGATCTCCAGAAAGCGCGAGTCAATATTCTAAGGGAAAATTAAGGTCTATCCTAAGAGCGCCTGCACCGTCCCACAGAGGATAATTACTCAAGCAGCAACCCCCACTAAAAACGCCGCACCAAACCGAACGATCCCAAAGCCAAAAGCCCCTGGGCCCCACCGCGCCTTGAGAACAGAGCGCACGTCACCACACAACACCACCCTATCTAAACTATTATGACCAAAACGCCCTCGCTCTCCGCTGAATCAACGCGGCGATTAATTTTGTCGCAAATAGAAGAACTGACTCCAGAATAGAAAAGAAAATTCAGAGAAGAAGCTTCCGCAGTGAAAGTAAACATTAAATTGACCGGAGTGTCCTCACCGTCGGGGGATTAAGGAGGGCAGTTTTGTAAATTTGGTAGGGTAAAGAAAGAATGACCGGCAAAAGGAGCGAGAGGAAAACGTGAGGGAGGGTCTCGAAAAGTTAGGCCATTTTTGTTCGTCTGAAAGAAAAGAGCAGCGACGCATTGATCTGCGAGCCAGTGTAGGAGTCTATAATAAAACCGAAATGACGTATTTGACCTTGTCAGCTAGTGAGCAGGAGGCAATTTAGCAGAGCTCAAGAGACGACAGAGAAAAAGATAGGCAAACATAAACGTCGGTTTCAAAATCCGGTCAATAAAAACGGAAATCTTTGATGACATAGTAAAAACCAAAAGTACCATGAAGGAAAAAATGGTAATACGAAAAAAGCTTCAAAACTAAGAACTGCTTCTTTTCGAGAATAGAAAATCCGAAGGCAGCTCCAACGCACTGAGCTGAGACGTGAATATAAACACTCGCCGTGGGTATTTCGGTCAACCGATGACAAAAACCACAGACCCTTTCAGAGAGAAGAGATCAGCAAACGACGAATCCAAAACACAAAAGAGTGAAAAAAAGGAGTGTTAGAGTGAGAGAGCTAGACCTTGGATCTGGGGCGGCTGGACTCTTCGAATCCATCGACAGTGCCAGACGGCGAGCCGCCGCTCCACGAGAGCGGCGTAGTAGGGCTGCATCTAGTCGAATCATCCTTCTTACTCCTGCGCCAAACAGCCTCGCATCTCGAGGACGACGCCGCCGCCGCCGCCGCAGCCTTGCTGCGTTTCAGCCTCATCCCCCACCGCGGAAGCACGGACTGGGCCGTGAAGCGAGACTGGAGAAGCGAGGACGACGACGTCACCGCTCGTGACTCCTGGAGCCGCAGCAGTAGCTCGACGACGAGGACGTCGTCGGTCATCGCCGCCCTCGTCCAGTCGTCCTTCTCCACCATCATCTAGACAGACAAGAGAAGAAAAGGAGGATGTTTTAGAGAGAGAATAAGGTTTTAGAGAGAGAAAGGAGAGTGGCGGAAGAAGAATGAGAGAGAGAGAGGTGGGTTTGGGAAATAGAGAGAGACGAGGGGATGGTGTGTATGTGTGGTAAAGAAAGTGGAGTTGATTCTAGTTTTTCGTTTTTTTTGTTCTACTCTTCGTTGGGTCTGAGCGACTCTCACTTTTTTTGTTGGTGAATTAAATATATAAGAAATACAGAGCATTTTTTTTATTCTATTTTGATTTTATATTTATATCTTAACCTTCTAGTTTGTAGATATATATAAGTAGATTATCTCTATAAATTTTTATACAAATTTAAAATCGTTAAGAGTTTAATAAATGTAATTCACTGAAACTTGAACGGTTGAGATGAAAAATGTGATTGAAAAGTGGGTGTAATAAACTATTAAGAAGAAATTACTCAACTAGTGCTCAATGGATCCCCTCTCATAAGAAATAATCAAATTTATAAACACAAAAATCTCACTTTCATAATTTGTTATACAATTTAGAGAGAATAACAACTCATTACCACAAACAATATCAAAACACAAAAAACTCATCATTAAAAAGATTTAAACAAATAAGGACAAACAGTCCAAGCTCAAATAATATAAAACAGATTTGGATCCCCTTGTTTCTATAAAATAACGAAAATACTATTTTTTTAACAATAATTACAAGGTTGCCACTGGATTTGATCCATTTGCTTTTATCAAATAATAAAAATATTGTTTTTTGAACAATAATTATGAGGCTGGCGCTAGAATTTTAATACTTTTATTTTTTTTGCTACAAACAACTTTTTTTCATTTTTTTTCAATTTATTATTTTTTCTCTCTCTCGTACGATTGTAGGTGAATTAAAAAGAGACAAATTAATTATGGATTCCCGATCTCCTCGAAATCTTCATTCCTTAAGCAATTCGAGCTCTCAAATCTTGGTTTGTTTGATCATTCAAAAGATATAGATTAATTTTTTTTTTGAATATAGATGTTGTGATGGTGAGCTTGGATTGATTGAGTGTCACGTTGGCGCCGTTGTAAGCGGTGGTCGTGAAGCAATTCGGGGTCACGAAGCGACTTGAGGTTCGATTGATCTAAGGTTCTATTATGAAGATTAATTGAGAAATTAGGGATTTTGAATTGGGGATGATGTAATGAGACAGATGCTGTCTTGTAATATTGCTGACAAATTGAAGAACTTGTGGTTGAGGCAAAAAGATAAGTGCAGTAGCAGAAATTGAGAAAGAAGGGTATAGGAGCTGAAGTTGAAAATAAAAGGTACAGTAGCAGAAGTTGAGTACTACAGTAGAAAAACTTGCTACGAGTGCAGTATCAAAAGTTGCAAAGTACTGCAGTAGCATAACTTAACTTGGCTAGCAATATAGCAGCACTGAATGAGTAAAAGCGTAGTAACAACACTGAATAAGCTTGGTTAATTTTATATGTTTAGTTTTTATCTCATAGTGGTTTGTTGTATAATTTGTTCTCACATATATAACGATATTATACTAATTTCCTAATTGGATAACTCATTTGATGTCGTCCTACTTAATGTTTCATTGTCATGTAGTATTGAAAATAAAAATCTGCTACTGCATATATAGAAAATAAGTGCTACTATATTAGATGAGCCACTAAAAATCTGCTATTGCACTTAATGACGTTGGTACTACACCAGCTGGACAACTAAAGCCTGTTACTACACCAGCTGGAAGTGCAGTGTACGTACTAAAAATAGGTGCTATTACATTAGCTGAGCCACTGAAAATCTGCTACTGCACTAATTAATGAAACTGCTACTACACTAGCTGAACCACTAAAAAATTGTTACTACATTTACTGAAAGTTTAGCAGGAGCTAACTGTTCAGTGAATGCAATAGTTGTAACTAATGGATGGTTTGACGACGAGTGCAGTAGCACAAGATTCGACGACGATAGTAGTAGTAGTAGTAGTAGTAGTAGTAGTAGTAGTAGTAATATTGATCGTTTTGTTATTGGCAGTAGCAGCGATACATATATAATGTATTACTATACAAGCAGTAGCAGAACGGTATAACCAGAAGAATGCAGTTGGAGAATGCAATAGCATAAAATGACCTTCAATAAGCACTAGCATAATTGGGCAGTAAGAATGCAATAGCATAATTAATGAATAAAAATGCAAGTAGTAGCAGAACTAAAGGATCGTCGGAACACTAAGAGGATGTTAACCTCTGTTACTTATTTAATTAGAATGTTAACCTCTGCTACTACTTTAATTGGGATGTTAACCTCTGTTACTATTTCTATTGTAATATTAACCCTGCTACTATAATTGGGATGTTAACTCCTATACTACTTCTATTGAGATGTTAACCTCTGCTACTACTTCTATTGGAATTAACTGCTACTACACCAAGTTATTGAAACGTGCTATTGTATAGATTTCTAAAAATATATTTAATTTGTGTAGGGTTAGTTTGGTAAATTAAATCATGACACATGGAAGATAAAGAAAAGATTGTCCCTATTTGTTAAAAATTGTCCTTATTTGTTTAACAATAACCCAAGTGAGTTTATTTATGTTTCAAAAACTTTTGAAAGAGGTATATGTGATATCCTATACAAATTAATCCATGAGTCTAAGTTCAGAACTTATTATGATCCAAATTTTACCTATTAATTGATTATAAAACCTTCCACCACTAACAGTATCTCTTTTCCTATTGTTAACCCTAAATTGACAAATCTCTAATTTCATCCACAAATAGGCAAACCTTGATCTCTTTGACGCCCCCTGCTCCAAGTCTGCCTCATCGGTGTCATTTACGTTGTTGAATAGGTCGCCACCACCGCCTCCATCCTCGATGATGGAATTACTCAAGAAAAGCTCAATTTCGATTTTGGTAATCTCACTAAATCAATGTCATAGTCTAGATTTCATGCGATGGTGGAGGTACGGCAGGTGTTTGTACAAGAGTTGTGGCCAGCGGCGAGATGTGCTACTAGATTTTGGGGTCGGATTGGAAAAAGATTGAGGCAATCGAAAGACTGAGGCCGACACCGGTATGAGAGAGATCCCCTTGCTTTGTATGGTAAGTGTTTGTATGAGAGTCCTCGCCGGCGACGAGATGTGTTATTAGAGTAACAGTAGCGTGGTTGAGCTCGAACGGAATAAGTGGGTGGTTGTCAAAGAAAATGGCCTAGAAGCAATGATATATGAGCAATCGCCACCTTAAGGTCTAAGTCCAATACAACGACAATGACACCTCTCATTAGTCACGATTTAATGGAATATAGTTGATTTTGGTATATCTGGATTGTGGTTAATGTACTCTTTCTCTTTTATTTGGATTTGATGCATGTTTGTTTGCAAAAATGGACTTTCATCGACAAAGCTTCGAATTGTGTGTTGCTACTGCGTCGTTGTGCTACTACTAGGCGGTGATGTTGTGTGTTGCTACTACTCGGTGATGTTGTGTGCTGCTACTATGTCATCCTGCTGTGTGTTGCTACTGCGCGGTGATGTTGCGTGCTGCTACTGCGCGGTGATGTTGCGTACTGTTATTAGGGGTGGGCATGAATCCGGTTTTCAACCGAAAACTGAAAAAACCATAAAAAAAAACCGGACTGGATAACCGAATCGATTAAAACAGGTTAAAAATAACTTAAACCGGTCCGAACCGGTTTGAATCGGATTGGTTCCGGTTTAGCCTAAAAACCGGTTTGAATTAACCGAATTTTTTATATATTGTTTTACATATATTATTTTTAATACGTGTCACTTTATTATTAGTCGATATAGTTTTTTTTATTATGTGTCATCTAGGATGACAAAAATTTATATCAAAATATATATATTTATATACGCACACTCATATGAACTCACATTCTTGAACTTATATGTACTTTAACATTTAATCTAAGCGTGATTTTAAATTCGTGATGAAAAAGAATTGAGAGAAAAACCTAGAATTATATATGTTTTAATTTTTATAGAGAAAAAAGATAAAATAATATTGTTTTTTTAATGTCTCTCCTTATTGTTTTAAATTCGGGTCAAATCTGAAACCGATCCAACCCGATCCGGTTTCTGATTGATCCGATTTTAAAATTTGGTCCCTGATAGATATTTCGTAAATCTGAATAATTTGGATTGGATACGGTTTGAACCAAAAGCCGATCTGAATATGCCCATCCCTAGCTGCTATTATGCCATCATGCTTTTATACTACTATTGTGTCATCTTGATGCCTGCTGCTAATGTGTCATCTTGCTGTGTATTGCCACTGTGTCATCCGATCGATGAGTAATAGTAAATCTCTGACAATAACAGTAAAATATCTGACAATAACAATAAATTTTTTGCAGTGGCAGTAAAATTCAGGTATGTGCAGTAGTAGTAGATTTTTGGTCGGCAACAATAGCAGTGGCAGTAGCAGTAGCATGAAATATGTTTTAATTAGGGATACAATTGTAAATATAAAATGTCACATTACAATAATATAAATATTTTGTCTTTATTTGTAAAAATTTGTCTTTATTTGTTTAGTAATATGCTCAATGAATTTTCTTGTCAATTAAAATTTAGTCAGTAACTAATTTGTAGTTTACTTTTTTTCTTTTCTTTTTCAAGTAGGTGTTTCGTATTTTATATTTCCTGCTTTAATTGGGTTTGGCCCACTATGGCGTGTAGGACGCTAACATAATACGTACCCTTGGGTTGGTAATACCTGATCCTTAGGCCGTGACTCGTGGCCCATTAACTAGAACATTTTTGTGTTATATAAGCACACATTACGGTACATAAAAACAATCAATTTGAATGTCACTATTTTTTTATACATGTTAAAGTGATGGAAAAGAAAGAAGAGCGTTTACCTACCTCCAGTTTAGCAACTTTTTTGGAAATGATGCAAAGAAAGATGAATTTTATAATAAGTGGTTATCCCAATAAACATAAATGTAAAAATATAAGCAAAAAATATTAAATAGAGTAAAAATCCTAGATAAAAATCTAGTTCAAACTATCACTAAAGAATTCATTGTTCTGAATGTACTTGAAAAAATAACTCGTTTGTGTAATGATAAGACTAAAAAGAACATTTTCGACGCCATCTTTCTTTGTTGGCAAGTTTGTTATTCGGAATCCGAATGTTTGTAACAATGATGAAGAATGTTTTGGGTCACGAATTCTTTCTCTACCTTGTTTCTCCAATTCTTTAGTTTCTTTGCATCACTAGTCTTTATAGGGCAATAGCTTCATTACGTAGAAATCTATTTAGAGATTTACATCTTGACTAAACGTGTATAGGTAATAATCTTAATACGCTATTTCTCCACAATTTTTAGAGTCTTACGTCGAATTATGATAAAGATAAACTATGAACACTAGTGTTAACTTATAGTAACTCTAAGCATGGAATTGTTTGGCATATTAGTTTTTTTAGAGCAAACAGTAGAGAATTTCATTAGCAGGAATACAAATTACAATCATGAGAGACATCGGTGGTGGAAATAAATTCTTCACTCTCTTCTACCTTCCCGAAAACCCTACAATTACAGTGGACAAGAACCGAAATGGGTTCAACCGTAACCTAACCTAATCCAGGAGTAACCGATACATCCTTACAGTCAACCCTAAGAAGAACCAACATTTTCAAACACTACATGCCAAAACTACCAGCATATATGCACAGGTAATCTCCTCATTACATTGGCAACAAGAACTAACCGACATTAAAATAGACCCTGGAAACGATACCATAACCATGACACCTCACGACGCGACCAAACGACACCAACCCAACCACGACTCCGACACCAATATACCAGAAAACCCTAAACCCTCGCTCAAAGAGGAGGGACAACAAAAAAATAAAACCAGAAGACCTAGGCCCAAAGGACCCAGGCCCAAACCCAACCACAAGATCTCAAGGGCAAGCCCACTTGGACCCCGCCCATCAGGCTGCTACAATCTTGAGATGGAGCCGCCGCCACGTCAAAACACTGCCACCTCCCGAAGCCATTGTCACGACGCGCCATAGAGATGGAGAAGCGGATCCTCTGATCTTCTATATCGTCACCTGGACGAGACCAAATGATAACCAAATCTGTTAGGCACAGATGTTCTACCGCCCCAACTCTCTGCACCTCTGCACCCTTTGCGCTTCACCATAGACCCTGAGACGTCGCCCGTCGATAAAGCCTCACCGTCAGGACCACCACACTCCCAAACCAAATCCAACACACCTTCCTGGTCTGCCCCCACGAAATCAAGTCCTCTCGATCCACCCCTCCTATCGAGATTAAGCCACCGACGACATTCAAACGCCAGTCCGGCAGCAACCTGATAAGTGAGGCTGTAAATAAATTCATAGCTGCAACGATTATGATCTCCAAGAAAATAAACTTGATGGAAACTGCATCTATTATGCTTTTGATAATCCTTGTTTATCATCATCGATCAGCATTGGAAAATTTCTCTACGGTATTTTTAGGAGCATTGCCGACGCGAGAACTTGATTTTGGAGTGTTTTCCCTAACAGACAAGAACATCAGACAGCTTGCTAATTTCCCCACGGATTATTTTCGTACTCAATTTAGTCAATTACACACTCGACCTATTTGGTTCACTCCAAAACTTCAGTAGATTGATTCGATTGATCTTTCACTATATCTGGATAAACTCGTTGTACATGACCTCGATCTTTTGCCACTTTGAAGGATGAAGATACATAGTTTCCTTCCCCCGGCACTTATAGCAATCCCATGTGAGCCTTAACAGCATCTACGCCCCATTGCTTTCCAGTATTTGTGAGACTAACTCATAACAGAACAAAATACAGGAAAATGAGAACACCAGAAGCCAAAAGGTGCCTACCTTCATCCTTGTCTTAACCTCGCCACAGGAGCTGTAAGCCATAAGTGTTTATACCCCAGTGCACACTTTGCTTTATATTACCGACTTGGTATGTCGTTTTCCTTGTACAAGCACCAGAATTGGTGTTGCTGTTGCTCCTTACTGATTCCTTTAATTTGATTACAGTTCAGTATTGGCCTTCGTAATTTCCTTTTCGGGTCTTTACATATCTTGATCGATGAGCTCCACATTGTGATATGTAATGTATATATATACGCATGAATGATACGATGTCGATCGGTGTAAAGATCTTATCTAGCTATTTAGATATGTGTCGCGTTAAATTACCAATCATCAATGAACGACTTCGGGTTTAAATCCAAATCAAGTACTGTTTTGGTTTACAGTTCATAATCTTTCTTTCTATAGGGTTTGAGTTTTAGAACTTTCTCAACCACGTTCCGGCGTTCTGCATCACATTAACACCTTTGGTTAATCGATCATCCTTCGTTGTAAAGATTTTTCAGTATCAAAAGGGTAGTACTTAGGAAACTGGTCGAGATTCGAGAATATCTTCTTTGGGGACCTAATTAAAGCATCATAACTAGCTACTCGACTAACAAGAGAACCCAAACAAGTTTGCTTCACATATTCAAAAATAGGAAAAGATTGCTTCACTTGCTCAATTTTCACAAACCTACAAAGGAAACTTATTAATTCCAACAATCCAGCTGGTTCAGTATCACACACGTATCTGTTTTTCACTCTCTTCCAATCAATCACATTCTCAAAAACACAAGTTGCTAATTTAACTTGCCAATCTTCTTGCCTATAAAACAAGGCACCCCTCCCTCCAGTGAAACACACAAACAAATATCTCGCTTCACTTCACTTTCAGCAATGGCTTCTTCTACCAAGCTCTCTGCAACCCTTCTCATCTTCACAATCCTTCTCTACTCTTCAACATACTCCATTGCTTGCCCTAAATGCAAACCTGAAACCCCACCACCAAAACCACCATCAGCATGCCCACCACCACCAAAACCGGCACCGAAACCTGCACCAACACCAATAGCACCAACACCAAGTAAGGAAACTTGCCCAAGAGACACATTGAAGTTAGGGGTTTGTGCAGACCTTCTGGGGCTTGTGAACGTTCAAATCGGATCGCCGGCAAGCAGTCCCTGCTGTGCACTGCTTGAAGGCTTGGTTGATACAGAGGCTGCCCTTTGTCTTTGCACCGCACTCAAGGCCAATATCCTTGGTATTAACTTGAACGTGCCAATCAGTCTGAGCTTGCTTCTTAGTGCTTGCAAGAAAGAAGTCCCTTCGGGCTTCAAATGCGAATAAGATGATTACTGATCTTGTGCCTTGTTTAAGTGGTCTTAATATTGACGTTTGTTTTTATGATTTTCAACCCCCAAAAAAATTGTATTGCCGTCTTGCTGTGCCTTTTAGTCATATAGGAGTACTGATGCCGAATTAATTTGGTACAATAAGAAGGCAAAGCCTGTTTGCCTGAATACATATATATTCTGTAACCGCTTCATGTTGTAATTTGGCTGCTTCTATTTACTCTTGCATTAAGAAAAGAAACAAGGATCCATAAGGCAAATTGGATTAAGAGAAGCACTAAGATTTATTCTGACATCCTGTTCTGTTATCAATCGATCTGAAACACAGTACGTAACTACGTATAGGGTAGCTATCAGTATTGTAGAACAAAAATTTCGCAAAAAAATAAAAGAAACCAATATATCTTAGCTACTAGCTATAAATGGCATCAACTTTTATTTTATGGCTGTCTAGCTCGGAAGATTTTCTCTTCAACGTTTTTGTTTGGACTTTTCAAAATTTGATGTCCTTCCGTACGTAAGAAGTGGAGAAAAATAAGTCTTAATCATGTTCTGCAGTGTAAATTTTTGAAACATTCGGTCTCATAGATTTTCTTTTAGACTGGTCTCAATTTGTTTTTTGAGTAAGGACAAGTCTCAAATTTCATTGCATATATGAAGATCGAAGCATACATGCAACTTTTCTGAAATGCATCGTTTGGAGAAAACCAGCAAAATTCAGGATTGTATTATGACATACATACAGTTACATTAATTGGAAAATGAGTCCTCATCAACATGAAAAGGTGATAAATTGGGTAAGGTTAGGGTGTTTTAATGTATGTGAATGATGTGATGTATCAACTGTATAAAATGAGTCTTTAAAATAATAATATTAGTCCTTAAAGTTGTAATATGAGTTCTTAAAGTTGTAAATAAAATTAGTTACAACATTAGTCATCATTTGTTCTCAAAGTTGTAATCATCACTTTAAAGAATCAATTACCACTTTAACCATAATTTTATCATTTTAACAACACATGATGATTAATGTCATAACTAGAAAAATTTAGAACTTTAAGGACTCATATTACAACTTTAATAACTCATTTTACAAAATTAATGCATCACATCATTTACATCAATTAGAACGTACTAGAATTTTCTGTGATAAATTATCTTAGTTACCATCAGGTGAATCTTTAAGAGCTAAACTATGTCTTTAAAATGTTAAAATAAGTCCTAACAGTGGTAAATTAAATAATTGTCCTATACAAAATGTTAACATTGTTATAACCTTATCCCTTTGTTAACATGCCATTAATTAGTTAATTATGCAAATACATGTATTAATTTTAAAGGTTGAATGTTCAAAATTATGGATCTGTGTCATCCATATGCAGCCTCGAATACTATTTATGCACAGTTTCAAGTAAATCTAGTCATCCACAACTACATCCAAATCTGTCCCCCAACTCAACTTTGTCTAATATATGTTCTGGTGGCATGCAATCCATCAATTCACAATTAAACTTACCACATTCAATCAACAAATGAAGATCACGGTAAAGCAATACAGATTTACCGTGCACACAACTGACCTCCTCGTCTTTCCAACCTAGTTAGCTAATGCAGCAGGCATGCAGCGCCATGTTGCTAATTGGCTTTCACAAACCATATATACAGTACTCTTTGACAATCCATTATTAGAAAGAATATTGAATCTGATTATGTGTATCTAGTTGATTTGATTTGTGCAGGATACAGTTTCAATTGTAATAGATTGTATAAGATTTGTATTTCCTTTCCTAGTCTCCTAAAGATCTGAGATTACTTGATGTACAAGAAAACAGCTTGTATATAAATTTGCTGTGATGAATAGAAAAACTTAATTCAGCCAATACTTTTCTATATGGTATCATGAGCAGGATTTAAACAACCTAGCTCTCATTCTTCTGCCGCTGCAAATTTTTCCTTCTTTTTTTTCCAGTCTTCTCCAAACATCATGTCTGAGGACGAGTTTGTTCGTTCCAGCTCCTATGCCGATAATTCTAGCAGCCCCTTTTTTCTTCATCACTCAGATCATCCTAGTCTGATTCTTGTTTCCAAAAGGCTGAACGACGACAACTATCACTCTTGGTGTCATGCCATGAGAATTTTCCTGAGTGCCAAGAATAAGACATGTTTCATGACTAACAAGATCTAGGAACCTGATGCTGCTTCAAAACCTGATGAGCACGCCCTTTGGAGGCATTGTAATGATATGGTGCTCTCTTGGATTCTCAATTCAATTGAACCAGAGTTGGCTAACTCTGTTCTCTCGTGCAACACTCCTCATGCCATTTAGGAGGACCTGAGTGAGAGGTTTTCTTCTGGGAATGCTCCTCGCATCTTTCAAATTCAACTCGACATTTACAGGATTGAGTAAGGTCCAATGTCAGTTGCTGCATACATACAAAATTGAAGGGGCTATGGGACAAGCTTGCATCCTACAACTCCTCTACCACCTGCAATTGTGGAGTTCAAGATGATCGTACCAAACTAATGCAATTCCTCATGGGACTCAATGAATCCTATTCATGTACGTGTGGTCAAATATTGTTGATGAATCTTTTACCGTCTGTTCGTCAGGCCTATGCTTCTGTTCCACAAGAAGAAAAACAGCAAGCGTTAGCCATATCTATCACCATGTCCTCCAATATAGCAGCAAAAGCCAGCAATGGATGTGCGTCGCGGCAACACCAACAACATAAAGCCAAGGACAAACAATCAAGGGAATCGAAACACTAAACCTTTTGAGTGCACATACTGTGGACAAAAATATCACAAGGAAGCAACTTGTTAGAAGAATAATGGTTATCCACCAGGGCATCCAAAGCACAAAATTCGGAACCAAAGTCATGGAAACAATTCCAAGTTTGTCTCTTCAGTCAACTATGTTGATTCAAGCAAGTCTGTTCCCACCTTCAAAGGGCTCCAAAGTACCTTGTCAGACCTCACTGAAGAACAATATGTTCAAGTTATTGCTACTATGAATTCCAAAGTTGCAGCTTCTCAAGCCAATATGTCGACCTCTGTTTCTGAGTTTTCTAACGGTCTGTTTTCAATTACTCCTAACCGATGGGTCATCGACAGCGGTGCAACTCACCATATCACTTCATCACCAAACTCTTTAACAACTATTAATTCAAAATCTTCCATACCACTAGTTTGTTTGCCTAGTGGAGATAAAGCAAGGGTTACCAAGACCGGTGCTATTCGTTTTACAGATTCATTTAGCATCAACAATGTTTTATGTGTGCCCAACTTTAAAATAGATCTTTTATCTGTTGGTAAGACAATTGATGACATGCATCGTTCCGTGACATATTTTCCATCTTGGTGTGTTTTGCAGGACTTGGTTACGAGGACGATGATTGGTGTGGGTAAGCGACGTGGTGACCTATACTACCTTGTGGTGTTGGCCTCCATTCCTCCATCTCATTGTTTTGCTTGCAATTTGACCATCTCTTCCAACCTTTGGCACCGATTCCTTGGCCACCCTTCCTCTGTTTACAATATTTAGCAAAGAATGATCTTCATTTTGTTTTTGATTCTAGTTATATGTGTGATGTTTGTCCGTTGGCAAAACAAACTCGTCAACCTTTTTTTCCTAGTTCGATTTCAACAAACAAATGTTTTTTTCTCATCTATTGTGACATTTGGAGTCGTTATAAATCTCATTCTCATTCTGCAGCTTATTATTTTTTAACTATTGTTGATGACTTTTCTCGATTCACTTGGATTTTTTTAATGAGACATAAGAGTGAAGCGCAAGCTTTAATTCGTCAATTTTTTAAATATGTCACCACTCAATTTAATACCAAAATTCAACAATTTCGCTCTAACAATGGAGACGAATTTCTTTCTTTAAAAGGTTTTTTTCTTGAGCAAGGCGTCGTTTTTAACACTCTTGTGTCTACACACCTCAACAAAATGGTGTCGTCGAAAGAAAAACATCTCCATATTCTTGAAACTGCGCGTGCCTTCCGTTTTCAATTTCATCTTCCTATTTCTTTTTGGGGAGAATGTGTTTTAACCGCTGTTTACAATATAAATCGTCTACCCACTTTCTTACTCAACAACAAAACACCTTTTGAAATACTTTACAATAAGTCTCCTGATTATTCGTGAATGCGAGTGTTTGGTTGTGTTGCTTTTGCCACCATCCCTAATCCATCTTCTAAATTTTCCTCTTGTGCCACCAAATGTATTTTTTAGGATATCCAATGGGGCAAAAGGCATACAAACTCTATAATATCAAGACCCAAAAAAATTTCACTAATAGAAACGTTATCTTTCTTGAGAATACATTCCACCGCTTACCAAATCCATGTCAAGCTGATAAAAACCCGGCCCAACCCATTTCCCTTCCTTTTGACTCGGACCTCTTCTTCGGTCATCCAAAACACACGTCCTCTTCTTCTCCTTCATCGTCATCTTCACCATCAGACTCGTCGCAGCTCCCCACTCAAGCCAATTTGACACCCCCTTCTTCACAGCCTAATCCGCCACCACTTTCTTCACCATCCCATTCGCTGCCGCCGTCCCTATCACCTAATCCAGCGCCGGTGCCTTCCACCTATAAAACATATACTCGACGCCCTACAAACACAGTGCCAGCGTCGTCGTCGTTCCCTCCTGCTCCACCTGAGTCCAATGAGTTCTCTCTCCTCATCATCCTCCTTCACTCAATTTTGATTCTGTTCCATCTGCGATTCCTCTCCTACATCCTCCAGTTGATGTCGCCTCTGACCTTATGCCTCTTGTTCCGTCTGCACCACTTCGTCGCTCTCAATGCTCTCGAGAAGCTAATGTCTGCCTTAAGTACTACGTTTGTTCGAAGTTGATGCTGCCTCCACACCACATATCATCGGTCTCACCAAGTCCTCCACCAGTTACGAGATACCCTTTATGTCAATATTTGTCTTACCATCGATATTCTCTTAAGCATCTTGCTTATGTTGCTAATATAAGTCCTGTGGTCGAGCCTTCTTCTTATGAAATTGCAGCTGCTGATAAAAAATGACAGCAAGCTATAGATGCCGAATTACAGGCTCTTATGGATACCAACACTTGGACTCTTGTGCCCTTACCCCCTAATAAACGCCCTATTGGATGCCGATGGGTTTACCTGAGTAAATATCATGTAGATGGGTCAATTGAGCGCTATAAAG
The DNA here is from genome assembly GCA_951800085.1 of Comarum palustre. Classification (NCBI taxonomy): domain Eukaryota; kingdom Viridiplantae; phylum Streptophyta; class Magnoliopsida; order Rosales; family Rosaceae; genus Comarum; species Comarum palustre. The sequence goes on from OX637583.1 coordinate 19,159,987, forward strand.
CGCGATTTGTTGCCAAGGGATTTACTCAAACTGCCGAAATCGATTACCATGACGCATTTTCACCGACTGCCAAAATGGTAACAGTTTGTTGTATTCTTGTTGTTGTTGCTAGTCAAGGTTGGTCATTGCATCAATTAGATTTTAACAATGCATTCCTCAATGGTGATTTGCTTGAAGAAATATATATATATTTATATATATATATATATATATATATATATATATCCCTTCCTCCCGGACTTCGACGACAGAAGGAGAACATTGTATGTCACCTTAATAAATCTCTTTACGGTTTAAAACAGGCTTCCCGTCAGTGGTTCTCAAAGTTTACAGAAGTCATAGTCTATGTAACACCCCGTCTCAAAATTTACCTTTTTATCGGGATTAGACGAGTTACAGAGGGTTGTAACCGCGCTGTTAATTTTCCCCGAATTAATATTCGAGTTTAACATCGAGATATTCACGGTTCTGGGAGAAAATAGAATTAATGTCCCGAGGGGTAGATTATGTTAATACGAGTCCTCCGGTATGCTCGGAATATTTTTCCGGAGCTACGAGTTGTTTATTATGAATTTATCTAATTTACTGAAGTAATAAATGTTAATTACTTTACCGTAAAAGATGACTTTGCGATAAGTAGAGAATTTGAGAAAACTTCATTCAGAAAAGTTGTAGAGAACGTTAATACGAACTCGTGGGTATATCCTACGCTTTAATTGGAGTTTGCATGCGAAAGTTATGCAGGATAAAATGTAGTTACTGCTCGGTAAAAGTAAATGGTAAATTATATATTTACCATTCATAGTAACTTTTTAATATTTGATCTGGGTCGTTGATCTAAGGAGATTAAATCTGGACCATTGGTTTTTGGTGTGTATATATATATGGATCAGGCTGGGGGGGATCGCCAGATTCTCTCTCTTTGTCTCACTCTCATTCTCTCTCTCTTACTCTCCGAATCTGCTCGCTCTTTCTCTCCACCTCTTGTTCTCTCCTCCCATGGACCATCTCCCTTCTCTCACTTCCTCTGTGTGGCCACTCGCCAACTCCGGCTGGACTGTGTCGACAGTGAAGCTTAGATCAATACGGAGCAGTAGCTCGATCGAGAGATGAGGAGGGCGAGCTTGGCTTTGATTAGCTTGGCAAAGGTTCCAGTCATGGAGGCTGTGCTATGGTGGAGGTTGGAGGCCAGAAAGCAGTGTGGGGGCCGATCGGGGTGGTGCTGCTCCAGGACGCCGTCAACTGGTGATAACCTTCTCTTCTCCTACTAGTTCCTTGTTGATGCTTGTTTGAGCTATTGTTGATCGGAGAGGAAGGAGAGGTGGCCAAGTTAGGCCTAGAACTTGGTCGGAGGGCCGATCGATGATGTTAGGGTAAAAAGGGGTAAATCCTTGGGTTTTTACGTGATAGATCTGGTATTTTTACCATTTACCATGGTTATGAAATGTCAGAACTACCCCTAGCAGTTTGAAGCAATTACAGGGGTGCATCAGGGTAGAAATTCCTAAAATACCCCCTGGTAGTTTGTGTTAATTACATGACTGCCATTGGGATTGAAAGACCAGAAATGCCCCTGGTAATTCTAGTTATTTACAGGGGCTGGCACTAAGGCCTAAATTCCTAAAATGCCCCTGGTACTCAGTTTAATTTATAAACTGCCATTAAGGCTAAAATGACCATGCTGCCCCTGGCAGCTTTGGTAAATTACAGGAGCGCCATTTGGGATTAGATTGACAATTACTCCAAGAGGATTTGTTACGTACGTGGATGTTTTTATGTTATATTTTATGTATGAATGTTGTATATAATTGTGATGGAAGGTTCAGGATATTTCTGATAGATAATTGGTCAGGGAATATTCAGCGGAGAGGTTAAACTCCGGATAGGTAATAGGCGTTGCTATCCATATTATTAAATCGACCGTTAAATAGAAAAACGGAAATAGAAAAACGAGATTTGTCTGATTATGGTGTTCTTTACTATAAGAGCTACGTGTGGCTTGATCCCTGAGGACAGAGTACGTAGGCAGCCTGACCGTGATTCGGGTGCAGTCACAAATATTATTAGAACCTTAGGTCCTTAAAATGATTGGTTTGAGATCTAAATACGGAAATCGGGATAACCTCCAGCTGTGAGGTCTATTCCGGTATCGTTTAGACTGTTTGAATTTGATTTGAAAAAAGGGTTATCCTTTCTCAATAGAGATTTCGAGTAAATCTCTCTTAGGATGGGTCCCGCCCGTCCTAATCCAGATTTAGGAAGGTAAATTCGGGTTGGTGCGTGATAATTGGTATCAGAGCATAGGTTCAAAAGCTCGGACCAAGGGACTGGGTAGTTAAATGTAATTATTAAGTTTGCGACATCAGTTGCAATTAGGTGTGATATTAACTTTTCGTTGGATCGAAAAGTCGAGTGATTCGTAAGTCTAGTATCGAGCCAGATTAGAAAAAATTAAATTCGAATTTCAGTATCGGGTGCAAATATGCATAAAAGTGCGCCTAATTTTATTCAAATTTATAAGTCGACGATAATCAAGCTTATTAGGGGTTGACCCTTGTCGGTTAGTCGAAAAGTGTTAGCCAATTTCTTGATCAACCAAGAAAAGATTTGGTCAACCCTAAAGTCAATCATTGATTTTTCTGGTCAAACCAAGGCAAAAGTGGGATGTTAGACTATTCGATAGTCATTTCGCGTCCTTCACATTAGTCTTGCGTAATGATATTTGAGAAGGATCACGGTTGATCAGATGATAGAGATGTTGGTTGAGGTTAAATGAAGGGATTACGTAATGTTTCAAAGCCCAAAATTGAGCTCAATGAGAAATATTTTATTACGATCAGGAAACCGTATAATAATAAGTTATTACAGTCGGAAAGCCGTATAGGAACATAGGAAACATTACAGAATATGAGGTAGTTGATTGAGGACAATTAGAGTACCGTACCTGGAGCAGAAGACGTTTTGCCGGAAGGGTGAGTGGACATTTTATTTGCTTATTTTATTATTTTTCCCAAATTTATGCATGCAAAATCTTTATCAAGATCCTTGCCTTTGTTTTATTAATTATTTGCATTTGGCAATTTAATTTTTTGGGGCATTTGCATATTTTCGTTTTATGAGAAAGTGCATGAATAAAATCGCTAGCTCGCCCCGCGTACCCGTCCGCTTTAACGGTGTGGCGCAGCCCCGTTACTGTGTGCCCTTGCGTTCTTTCATGTGGAGTAGCCCGCTGTTTTAATGTTTGTTGTTTTCAGGAGTATGGGTACGTACGCACTCATGGGTAGTTTGTGTTAATTACATGACTGCCATTAGGATTGAAATCCCAAAAATGCCTATGGTAATTCTAGTTATTGACAAGGGCTGCCACTAAGACTTAAATTCCTAAAATACCCTTGGTACTCAGATTAATTTACAAACTGCCATTAAGGCTAAATGACCATCTTGTCCTTGGTAGCTTTGGCAAATTACAGGAGTGTCATTTAGGATTAGATTGACAATTACTCCAAGAGGATTTGTTACGTACGTAGATGTTTTTATGTTATATTTTATGTATGAATGTTGTATATAATTGTGATGGAAGGTTCGGGATATTTCCGATAGATAATTAGTCGGAGAATACCTCAGCTGAGAGGTTAAACTCTGGATATGTAATAGGCGTTGTTATCCATATTATTAAATCGACAGTTAAATAGAAAAACGGGATTTGCCCGGTTAGGGCGTTCTTTACTATAAGAGCTACGTGTGGCTTGATCCTTGAGGACATGGTACATAGGCAGCCTGACCGAGATTTGGGTGCAGTCACAAATATTATTAGAACCCTAGGTCCTTTAAATGATTGGTTTGAGATCCAAATATGGAAATCGAGATCACCTCTGGCTGTGAGGTCTATTCCGGTATCGTTTGGACAATTTGAATTTGGTTTGAAAAGATGGTTATCCTTTCTCAAGGGGGATTTCGAGTAAATCTCTCTTGGAAAAGGTCTCGCACGTCCTAATGTAGGTTTATGAAGGTAAATTCGGGTTAGGGCGTGATAGTCTGTGCTGGTTTTTCCCAATCCAAAGCTGATTATTCACTTTTTGTTTGTAAAGACGGTAATTCCATCACTGTCTTATTAATATATGTGGATGATATGCTCATTACAGGCAATTGCCTACAGTCCATTCATGATCCAAAACGGTTTATACATGCTCAATTTCATATTAAGGACCTTGGTGATTTAAAGTTTTTCTTGGGAATTGAGATTGCTCTTTCAAAACAGGGAATTTACTTGTCCAAAGGAAGTATGCACTTGAAATCATTAAAAATTGTGGTTATTTGGGAGCTTGACCTGTTGAATTTCCTATGGAAGAGTGCAAACTTTCGAATAAATGAGAGCAGCGTAAAGATCCAACAACATATCGACGTCTAGTAGGCAAACTGATTTATCTGACTATCACTAGACCAGACATCACATACTCAGTACATGTCCTAAGTCGGTTTATGCATGAACCTCGGCAACATCACATGGCAGCTGCTCTTAGAGTGGTGCGTTACTTGAAATTTGCTCCAGGCCAAGGTTTGCTTTTACATTCCAATAGCTCATTAAGATTAAGAGCATTTTGTTATTCTGATTGGGCTGGTTGCCCTATTACCCGCTGTTCAACAACTAGTTATTGTGTGTTCTTGGGTGATTCATTAATTTCATGGAGAACAAAGAGACAGAAGACAGTTTCATTGTCAAATGCAGAAGCCGAATATAAGACGATGGTAGGTACATGCTGTGAACTTACATGATTGTAATATTTGTTGTCAGATTTACATTTGCCTGTCTTGGGTCCTGCTATATAACATTGTGATAATCAAGCAACATTGCATATTGCTGCAAATTCAGTGTTCCATGACTAGGCATATTGAAATGAACTGTCATTTTATTAGACATAAAATTCGTCAAGGTCAAGTTGTTACTCGATTCGTTGTCTCATCTTGACAATTAGCTGATGTGTTTACAAAGACTTTGGGAAAGGAAAAGTTCAAGTCCCTACTGTCCAAGTAGGGAGTCATTAACATACACTCTCCAACTTAAGGGGGAGTATTAGAAATAATATTGAATCTGATTATGTAACTATAGTTGATTTAATGATACGGTTTCAATTGTAATGGATTGTATATGATTTGTATTTCCTTTCCTAGTCTCCTAAAGATCTGAGACTACTTGTTGTAAAAGAAAACAGCTTGTATATAAATTTGTTGTGATCAATAGAAAAACTTAATTCAGCCAATACTTTTCTATATCCCTTAACTAATATAAGCTGGCCTGATGCAATCAAGATCGCCAGCAAAGAACATATGTATCCTAGCTCACAGCCTCAGAGACCTCTATCAATCCCATGTGATGAACTTGAACATCATATAAACAAGGAATGATATGTATGCTTCGATTATATGCTAGATATTTTCCTGTACAGAACAAAATACAAGATAAATGAGAACACCAGAAGCCAAAAATGATGGGTTTCATCTTTGTATCAACCACGACAGAAGCTCTAAGCCATTCGGGGATGATACTGTTTGCTTTGTATTACCGACATACTGTCCAACCACAAAAATTTGATTCCATTCCAATATTTGCCAGAAACAGAGGCACCGTATGAGAGCTGGCTAAGAGAAGACTCGAATCAAAGAGGTGGTGGTGGACGAGTGAGGAAGGAGAGGAAGAACAACGTGGCCGGTATTGATTGGGTTGTGATATCTCCACGTACGTTGAGCCGGGTAGCAAGATACTGACATCGAAGATATATTTGGGGCCTCCGTTATATTTATGACAAGCTAGTCGTCTTATAAGAGACAAAGATCTCATTGCTTCAATTTATGGTCATGTACTAACTTTCAAGAAATTTACGCTGGTTTGTAGTGTCACTTTTTTGAACAGTGCACAGTGTCACTTAACTCTCAATTCCACAATCTTCCAATCAATCAACTTCCCAGAACAGTGACTTCACGATCTGCGCGCCTATAAAACAAGACACTCTCCTTCAAATGAAGCACTCAAATAACCCCTCCTGTAGCTAGCAATGGCTTCTACTACCAAACTTTCTACAACCCTTCTCATTTTCTCAGTCCTCTACTCTTCAACATTCTCCACAGCTTGCCCTACATGTAAACCTGTACCTGAACCACCAAAACCGACACTAACACCACCGACACCGGTACCTGAACCACCAACACCGACATTAACACCACCGACACAGGTACCAACACCAGCATTAACACCATTAGCACCAGAACCAACTCCATCATCAACACCGGTACCAAGTCCAGCACTAAAACCACCGACACCAGTACCAACACCATCGACACCAATACCAACATCATCATCAACACCGGTACCAAATCCTGCACTGGAACCACCACCACCGATACTAGCACCATCGACACCAGTACCAACACCATCATCAACACCGGTACCAAGCCCAACACTAGAACCACCAACACCGACATTAGCACCATCGACACCAGTACCAACACCATCATCAACACCGGTACCAAGTCCAACACTAGAACCCCCATCTCCGGTACCAACACCATCATCAACACCAGTACCAAGTCCAAAACTAGAACCCCCATCTCCGGTACCAACACCATCATCGACACCAGTACCAACACCATCATCGACACCGATATCAACACCAGCACTAGAACCATCAGCACCGGAACCAACTCCATCATCATCAACACCGGTACCAAGTCCAGCACTAAAACTACCAACACCGACACTAGCACCATCGGCACCAGTACCAACACCATCATCAACACCGGTACCAAGTCCAGCACTAGAACCGCCATCGACACCAGTACCAACACCATCATCAACACCGGTACCAACACCAGCACTAGAACCATCAACACCGGAACCAACTCCATCAACACCGGTACCAAGTCCAGCACTAGAAACACCATCACCGGTATCAACACCATCGACACCAGCACCAACGCCATCATCAACATCGGTACCAACACCAGCACTAGAACCATCAGCACCGGAACCAATTCCATCATCAACACTAGTACCAAGTCCAGCACTAGAACCACCAACACCGACAGTAGCACCATCAGCACCAGTACCAATACCATCATCAACACCGGTACCAAGTCCACCACTAGAACCACCACCACCGACATTAGCACCATCAGCACCAATTCCAACACCATCATCAACACCGGTACCAACTCCAACACTAGAACCACCATCAACGGTACCAACACCATCGACACTAGTACCAATGCCATCATCAACACCGGTACCAACACCAGCATTAACACCATCGGCACCGGAACCAACACCGACACTACAACCACCAACACCAAAACTAGCACCATCCGCACCGGTACCATCAACACTGCCGCCATGTCCAACAACTCCAGCATCAGCACCAGCACCAGTTTTGGAAACTTGCCCGAGAGACACATTGAAGTTAGGGGTTTGTGCAAACCTTTTGGGACTTGTGAACATTCAGATTGGATCGCCAGCAACCAGCCCCTGTTGTGCACTGCTTCAAGGGTTAGCTGATTCTGAGGCTGCCATTTGTCTTTGCACCGCGCTTAAAGCCAATGTGCTTGGTATTAACGTGGATGTGCCAATTGCTTTGAGCTTGCTTCTTAGTGCTTGTCAGAAAACGATCCCTCCTGGTTTTCAATGCGCATAAGATAAATTTTTCATGTGCCTTGTATTTGTACGTGGTCTTAATTAATTAGGGTTTGTCATTCTTGTGATTTGGTTTTGTTGTTTTGATTCGGTTTGTTTGCAGAATGTGTTGCTTAATTTGCCTTGGGGCAATAATTCCCAATTTGGTTCAATAACAAGACAAATATGTTTGTCTGAATAATTTTTATGTAATGATTGTTATAATTTACTTAAAATCTCTATGATATTCATTTGAGAATTATGTAAATACATTTATCAATTGGGCATTGGTTAATTAGACAAATACATGTATTAATCCATAAAATCGTAACGGTTTATATTACCAAAAGTTACTGATATTTGTCATCCATGTAGGTCATTAACTGGTACAAACTATGCTCAATTAATTTCAAGTGAAAATAATCATCCACGACTACATCACTCTATCTCCCAACTCAACTTTTGTCTAATATATGTTCTTCTGGTTGCATTCGTCATTATCTTTCCTACATAGCTAATGCAGCCATGCACGCCCATGTTGCTATAATTAATTGGCTTTCACAGACCACAATATACTCCTTCACAAAGCATCAGATAGATAGCCTGAAGCAATCAAGATCCTCACCAAAGAACACATGCATGATCGATGCATCCTCTCGGCCTCTGGGACTTCTATCAATCCCATGTGAACTTGAACATCATTCATATAGAGACCATGCATGATATGCTTGCTTCGATTATTTGATAGAAGTCATAGACTACTCCATTACAGAACAAAATTAAAGAAAAATGAGAACACCAGATGCCAAAAATGCTTGGCTTCATCTTTGTCTCAATCTAGCCTTGCCAGAAGCTAGCTGTGCTGTACGTACGTAAGCCATTAGGGGATGATATACCATTTGGTATTACCGACCGACTCAATAGGTCGTTTTCCTGTAGAACCACCAAAAGTGGTGTTGCTTGCCTTTGCTTCTGATAGATGCTTCCTTATTTGATTCCATTCTAATATTTGCCTCTGTAGTTTCCTTTTCGGGTTATACCCAGATTGGGCCATCATGAAGCATCCCTAATACAAGGTAATTAACTAAAAAACTGATTAAAGAGCACGTGCCACTCACGTGAGATACTACTTCAGTCGCTACCCAAAACGGTGCGCTTAAAGTCAAATCTCTTGGTCATATACTAGGGAATTCATAACATCCAGATTCTCAATCAAGGATATGGCTGTTGTACAGCGCGGCATGCCATGCCCATGGGCACGTGGGTTGTACGGGGGAGGTGGTAAACTGAATAGGAAAAACCAGTCGGCATACCTGTAGGATAGAATTTTTCCTCAATTATGCTATCTCTTATCAGCGGCGTGGGAACTAACCTTGGAAGGAGATCAATATAGTATAGTAAAAGTAATAATATAATCTGGGAGGCAGGAGGCTACTGTAAAAACTCGGCCTATTACATTAAGATATTGCTCGTTTATAGTTTGAGGATCCTCACGGTTTTGGTCCTGAGGTGTCACCTCAAAACACGTCTCAATGTAAGGTGCTAGTTCTGCACATATAAGTACCCTAACTTCTTTCCTCGAGCGATGTGAGATGTGGTGCACCTAGTAGCCTGCTAGTGTCTTTCCTTCTTCAGCACCGTCTAGTTTAGATCTTCACAGCTACCACCACCATCACCATCATAACCCCAACTCTTTCGATCGGGTGTCATTTGAGAGCTAAGGTTAGCTAATAGGTTGTGGGAGAGGATGACGACTTATCGGAGAGGTGGTCATGCCATGATTGAGTGAGGAAGGAGAAGATGAACAATTGTAAACACGAAAATTCATGTGACGAATAACAGAAAAATATGTGTACAAAATAAAAATATTTTTATTAATAAGTTTGCGGGTGACAATCTCTGTGGGTATTGTTTAACAAGAATTTCCTATGATTCGACGTTGGTTTGATCCAAGAGTGACGAGCACTTGACCTTGAATCAGATGATTTAAATTTGATCTTCTTGTCGTATTGACGATTTGGAGAAGATGATTGACCAAGGGCCGTAGAGGCTTGTTCTTGATCAGATTTAGGCCACGAACGGTGTTACGTAGTGAACATTCTTCTGCTTTGATGGTAAATGAATCAGCACGTGTGTTTGGTGTTTGTTGATTCTCCACGAGCTTGTTGATGAACTTGGTAGAAGTTTTGATTTGTTGAAGAATTGAAGAAGAATGTCGATCATGGGTCGTGGAGGCTTGATGTTGATCGAGTTTGATCCACGAGCGGTTTCACGTGGTGGTTTGTCTTTCGTCTTGAAGTTGGTGAAGATATATGCTATTTGGCAGCTTGGTGACTCTTCGAGATTTGACGACTTCTAGTCTTGAAAGCTGGTGAAGAGATCGGTTATATATTTGGCAGCTTGATGACTCTTCGGGATTTTCTGACTTCTAGGCTTGAGACTTGTGAGGAATTGACTATTTGGAAGCTTGATAATTCTTCATAAGTGTTTTTGAGACTTCAGAGTTTTCGGGAGTGATTTTTTTTCTCTTGCCCGAAGTCATCCTCTTGATATAAGAGAGAGTATTTATAGTGTGAATGCTTCTCCGTGTAAGGAATGTTTTACATACACCATTTAATCGTATTTTCTTAACGGTGTAATTAAATCAATAAATTTTGATAGATTTGTATAATTACAATTATTTACATAATTAAATCAATCTGTATTTATTGATTGACTCAATTATGACCGATAAGGTATTGAGTCAACTTGATTAAATGTCAGACTTCCTTTTCGATAATCAATTTAACGTGATTGATGTATAATTATCGATTGATATTTAATATTTGTTTTCGGTCAGGATTTGACGATTTTGTTGTTGATCGATCATTGATCACACGTCGTTATATGTACTTCCGGAGTTTCTTTGACTTTATTGACTCACGTGTCACGTATATAAATTATCGGACCTACATGTAGTTTGAATATTCAACGATTTTATTTTGATGGAATTTTATGTGTCGACTAGTGGACTAAGAAGAGCACATATTTCGTTGCTTGCATTCATCGACGTGCGCTAGCTTTCAAGAACTTCATGCTGGTTTGTACAGTGTCACTCATCTCTCAATTCCACATTCTTCCTATCAATCAGCTTCTCAGAACAGTGACCTCGCGATCTGCGCGCCTATAAAGCGAGGCACCCTCTCCCTCCAATGAAGCACTCAACATATAACCTCTCATCGAGCAATGGCTTCTACTACCAACCAGCTCTCTGCAACCCTTCATATCTTTCAGTCCTTCTCTACTACTCTTCAGTCTCATCAGCATTCTCCACTGCATGTGGTACATGCAAACCTGCAAGAGAACCACCAGAACCACCACCTCCATGCCCAACACCACCAAAACCAGCACTAGAATCGCCAACACCGGCACTAGCTCCATTGACATCGTCACACCAGTAACAACACCACCATAACCAGCACTAGAATCACCAACACCGGAACTAGCTCCATTGACACCAGCACCAACACCATCACTAGAACCACCAACACCGGCACTAGCACCATTGACACTGTCACCACCATCATCAGTAGAACCACCAACACCGACACTAGCACCATTGACACTGTCACCACCATCATCAGTAGAACCACCAACACCGACACTAGCACCATTGACACCGATACCGTCACTGGCACTAGCACCATCATCACTGGCACCAACACCAATGGTACCACCCCCAGAACTGGCACCAACATCAACCACTCCTACACCTGCAATAGAACCACCAACACCGGGTCTAGCACCATCAACACTGGTGTCGGCACCAACACTAGCACCAACACCAATAGTTCCAGCACCGGCACTAGCACCATCATGTTAAGAAAGAAATCATGTATATTTAGATGTGTATCATAATCATATCTTCAGATATTAGCTACCTTTTAGGTTCATTAATATAGGGATAGTTTCCTAGTAGGGTTGATACTCTTGTAATACATCTGTATATATTCTTGGTGATTGTGTGAATGAAGGTATTCCAGCCAAATCATTTTCTTTTCACATCAACACCAGGATCCCCGACACCGGCACCAACACCAATAACTCTTGCACCTGCACTAGCACCATTAATACTGGCACCAGCACTAGCACCACCAACACCAGAGCTAGCACCACCAACTTTGGAACCAACACAGCTAACACCGGCACCAATGATACCGGCAGCGCCAACACTACCACCGACACCTACGCCAATAACACCTTCACCTGCACCAACAACAATAATACCGGCACCACCACCAGCAACACCGGCACCACCACCATTAACAACAGCTGCACCAACACCATCAGCAGAGGAACCATGTCCAATAACACCAGCACCAACACCAATATAAACTGGCCCCAGAGACGTTGAAGTACGTTAGGGGTTTGTGCAAAACTCTTGGACTTGTGAACCTTCAAATTGGATCGCCAGCAACCAGCCCCTGTTGTACACTGCTTGAAGGGTTAGCTGATTCAGAGGCTACCCTTTGTCTTTGCACCGCGATTAAGGCCAATGTGCTTGGTATTAACTTGGACGTGCCAATCGCTCTGAGCTTGCTTATTAGTGCTTGTCAGAAAACGATCCCTCGATCCTGGTTTCCAATGCGCATAAGATTATATTCTTGTGCTTTGTTTTTGTGGTCTTAATTAATTAGGGTTTGTTATTCTTGTGGTTGTTTTTGTTGTTTTAATTCGGTTTGTTTGCACTGTCTTGCTTAATTTGCCTTCTAGTCATGTAGGGCAATGATGCCCAATTTGGTACAATAATAAGACAAAGATGCTTGTCTGAATAATTTTTATGTAATGAGTGTTAAAATTTAGTTGAATGAATTCTCTTTTATTTGCTTTAAATCTCTAGTTATGATATTTATTTGAAAATTTTCCTTTGCAATACAAGTGACGTAGCATCTATTAGTTGTAAACATTAGAATTAAGCATCTTCTCTATATAATTTTTTTTGAGTAATGCTAGATGAAGTACATTTTGATAAACCACCTAGTGCCCATATTATGTGGCACTCACGTCATCAAAGTATAATTTCTAATATTTTTAAATTCTGTTTTTGTTAATTACAGTTTCTTTTTCCATTTTTACCTTCTTGATTTTATGTTTTTTTTAAACCTTGTATCTTTCATCTTTCTAAACCTGTTTTTTAAATTGTTCTGCATACATACGATAGATGGATCCTTCCATCTCATCTCGATCATCCTCCCACCTCCTATCTTCAATTCAATTGATTAAGGAATTCTCAATTTGATTTCGGCTTTCTCAATCACAATTTCACAAGCATCCTCTGCTTATTCTAACCGTGGATATTTTTTTATTTTTCATATAACGTGTTTGGATTTAAGGGTTTGGGTATGAACCCTAATTCAAAATCACATGTGTGAGTATGAACCCCAAACCAAATTCATAGCTATGAGTATGAACCCTAATTCAAAATCATAGCTACCATAATTTGAAGAGAATGCATGTTTGTTTAAATGTTGCCTGGGTCTATGGAGTAATACTCTATATATCAATCTTATTCATATAAGCAGCAGCTAGGTACATATATAAGAAAGCTACTCGAGAATAGGACGAAGGAGGAGGAGAAGATGGAAAAAAATCTGCTGAAGAGAAAAATACCCGAAACAAAATAGGATTTAAGAATATAAAGATTAAAAGACAATATCATAATTGATATAATTAGGATAATATAAAAGTAAAAGCTAAAAAATATATTTTGATGACGTGGGTATGTCACGTCAGCTGCTACGTAAGATATTTTCTAGATAGTTCATCAAAAAATAGTTCACCTAGCATTACTCTTTGTTATCCAACCCAATGATCCTTCTGTCTATAACTCTATAGTATGTGTTTTCTAGCTAGTTGCATGCAAACAGTCAGTTTACAACGCTGAAATCACGTTCAACAACACACAAAGATAAAAGTAAAGAACAAATTAGGATTCACAACTGACGAAAGTAACTTAACCAATGCATGCAGTCCTTCGGTCCTCCCTTTCCCAACTTATAATGTGTCTGTTTGGTACAGTTGTGGCTTCTAAAAAAGCTGGTTTTTACTTATTCTGAGAATAAGTGGCTAGAAAGCAAAGCTGTTAAGTGTTTGGTAAACTGATTTTTTATATGTGTTGTGGCTGAAAAACAAAGCTGTTGAGTGTTTGGTAAATAAGAAATTAAAAGTGCTTTAAGTTTGTAAAATGACAAGTTTAGACATAAAATGAGTTTTTACCTCCATTTTTCTGTTATGTAATATAACACATGTACTCATGTTTATTATATACTAATGAGGCATTGTTTGATTTTATATATAGCTGAGATTACAAATAAATATTGTTGTATACAATATATATATATATATATATATATATACCATTGAAAATATGGTACATTAGCCATATTCATTAGATTGCAACTACACGATTGAAATAATGTAATGCTTCTTTAGAGAGCCCCAAGCTGCTTATCAATCTGTGGAGTCTTCTTCCCAACTTTGAGATCTCAATTATCTGCAAGAGCAAAGTAAATGTCGATTCAATACAGTACTACCGCATACATGTAAGTCTAATGACATTTGCTGATTTCTTTACTTCTCTATGCTAGTAATGAAGTATATGTAACCATCATGCAAGTGTAATCACATGTAATCATTGTTTTACTTCTGTTTACCAATTAGTGTATGCATCCATAATGCAAGCCAAGTAGATTATAAAGCGTATGTATCCATAATGTAAGCCAAGTAGATATGTACACTTTTGTCAGCACATGCAGTAGATATGTAATGAGGTAGTTCTGACCACTGACATAATATTCCTAAATTTTTTTGAAGCATCGCTACTGATCTATTTACATATATATATATATATATATATATATATATATATATATATTCCACATACTTATGGAAGAAGTAGAGGTATACAAATTAATTTCAATCTCTCTTGTTATCCCTTCGGCTTCTTTGTGGATTTGAAGGTGAAAATGAATGAAAGAAAAAGAATATGATGTGATATGATGTTAGCTGCTTAGGCATTCATACCATATAGTTTTACACTTCTGCTGTGAGGCTTGAAGGTACTCGTTTCTGTTGTAGAATGTGTTCTCAGGCTACATTCCTCAACCTGCATGGCTGCAACTGTTGACAAGACATCTTTGCATTGACCAAACAAAGCATGCTCCTGGACACTTACATTTGCAAGTTCATCTGCCAAAGAGTTCACCTCCCCAACCTTAGATAATAATAAGCATATTGATGATGCCATTGCCAGCATCAGATCAACTGCTGAAGAAATAGTGTCCTTCACATTATGAACATTTGCCCTTGCTCCATCAACTTCATATTATGGACATAAAGATTTCTAATAAGAAGGCAGCTAGAACAAATACATTATAATGTTCCTAAATAGCTCTATCTCAGCTAGAACAAAAGTCAAGTTCAACCTATGAACAATTTAATAAAAAACTTTCAAGTTTGAAACCCAAGATTACAACATCAGAAGAAAACATCAAAATCCATTCAATTTCCACATTTCTTAATACAACCAATGATCCACGTTACCAAAAGGAGCGCAGAAATTAGCACTTTATGAACAAGATGAACAATTGAAGCCATGAATATGATCAATTTGTTACCAGGTGACTTGATAGCTTGATCAATTTAATCAATGAGCATCACAGCACAATCGAACACATATACAATTAAAAGACTGTGAAGAGACCACTTCTACAAAATTTTACATTCTGCATTCCACACCCAGCATGACCATCTAATGATCTAAAACAAATTCATAAGATCACTTCCTCATAAACTTAAAACGAATTCAAACCCAAACCCAAAACCACATAAACACAGGAACTGAAACTTAAGCCAAGAAAGAACCAAAATCTCAAGTCCAATATCGAATCTATACCCTATTACATTCGGTGGTGTTCTTACCTCAGCTCGGTTATTGTATCGATGGATCTTGGGCTGACGGTGTGCCTCCCTCCGACTTGCACCATGAGCTCTCTCATCTAGGCACCGATCTCATCTCACTCATCGCAAATGAGGGCCGACATCGTCCAAGATCATGGAGAGAGAGGAGAGCTAGAACAGAAGAGATGAGAGAGAAGAGAGCAAATGCGGGTTTGGTTGTGTAATTCTTTGAAACGAGGGAGAGTAACCATTGGTATTTTGAAAAATTCATTTAACTTCGCTACAGTAAAGAGCACGGAAACCCACTTATAGCTTTTGAAAGCAGGAGTTAGACGGCTTCGGCTTTTTTTGAGAAAAAGCGGGTGCTTCAAAACAAAGCTTGTGATAATCTAACTTACCAAACACATTGTGATGCTTCACTTTAAAGCAAAACCTCCTGTAAGCCCAAACAAACAGGTCCAATATCAGGCTACCATGTTGCTTATTGTCCACTGGAAAAATGCAGCATATCGCAATCCAATAATTGAAAGCTACTGTGGCAAAGTGGTTTGCAGGACAATGAACCTTCATTATCCAACAAATTAATTAAAATCCCTAGCCAAATAGCCAACTCTTCGAACTTTTTTCATTTCTGCTACGATTGGAATAGTTAATTAGATATTTGCTAACCCAATTAAGTACTTGTGTAAAAATGCTCAAGCGAATCAGGCACCCGATCCTTTTGGAGCATAGGAGTTTAGGGTTTCGCAATGTCGCCGCGACGACTTTCCTTCTGAAGGTTGCCTGATCGTGGTTTTAAGGGCGACGGCTGGGGCCTGGGGACTTTAATCTGGTGACCCTGTCACTTATTAAGTCGAGTAACAGAGGTATATGTCGGGTCAAAGGAGGAATAACAATTTCTAACATGTGTTGCTGGTTAGAGCGGAGTTGCTATACTGATATGTCAAGTAGAAACTTACACCATTGAGTTTTATAATTAGGTGTCAAACTCATAAGAATGGTGGCACTGTTTTAATAGTTTGTATATGTCTAGAAATTGCCGAAGGACACATGCAGTTGTTAAATCATGTCTAGAAATTGCCCAAGGCCAAATGGCCTAAGGACACAGTTGTTAACACATGGCCATTGACCTCTAAGAAAAAATAAGGTCAATTTAATTAAAAATAATAATATTAACCAAACATTAAAGCTTGTGATTTACCTTTTTATAATATATGTTTGATAACTTCAAACCGAGAAAGCAGTACCACCTAGGGCTGGGATCGGTACAGGATGGGTCGAGATTTGACCTATCCTGATCCCGAAATTCGGTACGGGACGGGTCGGGATTCGGGACATGTCGGGACCAATCTCGATCCCGATCCCAAAAATATGCAATTTTTAGTTCTAAATAGCTACATTTCTACTAAAAATCAAGTTTTTTGAATTCGGGACGGGTCGGATTCTGGACGGGTCGGGACGACATTTAGTTTGGCTCATCCCGATTCGAACCGTTTACTTTGATTCGGGATTCGGGACGGGTCGGGACAACATAATTTTAGGGTTATATCCCGTCCCGACCCCGACCTGATCGGGACGGGTCGGGTTCGGTATCGGGATATCGGTTTTGAATTCCCAGCCCTAGTACCACCCATAAATAAAATAGAATTCAAATAGGGTTATAATCCCAGAAGCGAAATGATTTATACTTGAAGTTGCGAGTCACAAATTCTATCCATCTAATCGTTAATATGAGAACTCTTTTTTCACGCAAATTAATCATGAACCCTTCCGCAAGTTATCAAATGCACATGCAAATTACCTCTTTGTAATATTCATGCAATACCAAACAGTCTCACTAGAAGGCGCAAAAACAAGATTATCGTCATTTTGCAATAATGTATGGTGTGAGCTATCAATATATAGTACATTTTTCAAAAGGTCCTCCACTCCGTTGCAAACAAATCAAAGTTCAATCAAAATAATGCTTGTACAAATTTTGCAAATGTTGGAGTAAACCGAAATTATGAGGGCAATGTTATGAGTGGTAGTGGGTACACAGTAAATATGAAAAAACGTAATAAACTAAACTTTCAACTAAACTATGTAATGTTTATTGGTGGTTAGCAACCCATTACACAAGGTCGACATTTATCTGGTCGTAGTGATCATAATAATGGTGACAACTTGCTTGCACATACAAAACCATTTACAGACATATATGTATTTCTACCATGGACATGTCCAAGATTGAATTATTAAGTAGGCTATTTAGGCCAAGGCAAAAAAAATCAACTTATTTCTCCATGTCTTATACGGGTTTGTCTATTATACATGGTATACAAACTCAAAAAGTAGTCCACTCCTTTTTATGTAAGAGCATAACAAGAACATATTGAGTGGGTAAATTGTCATTTCACTACACTTCTAAGCAATGATAGCCACACATTTAGTTTGTACAAATTTGTTTCGGTCTTATACAAAAACTAAAGAGAATGGAAAATTAATAGAAGAAGGGGAAAAGAAAGATGAAGGAGAATGAAAAATGAATAGAAGGAGTAATGAAAGAAAAGACAATAATTGTTAGTAAAATAAGAAAGAAAGACCGGAAATACAGAATGAACTACAAAAATGATGAACTGCATGTCAAACCTATGACCTAGTGTTGGAAGAGATCAGTTGTAAACCACTAGTCGGTAAGAAATTTGTGCACATTTGCTGCATGCTATATTATTTTAAAGTTTTTTTTGGGTGAAATCTCCCTTCGGTTATAGCCCTTGGATACGTCCTGATTCCTAAATCCTAATGAGAATTCTGGTTTCTTTTCTTTTTTCGGAT
The DNA here is from genome assembly GCA_951800085.1 of Comarum palustre. Classification (NCBI taxonomy): domain Eukaryota; kingdom Viridiplantae; phylum Streptophyta; class Magnoliopsida; order Rosales; family Rosaceae; genus Comarum; species Comarum palustre. Next base: position 19,178,402 of record OX637583.1, read on the forward strand.
CCTTATTAAAAAGTATATTGTTGAAGTGAATGACATATTCAATTACCGCAAATGTGATTGGAATCAATCTTACCACATTCACTATAACCGATATCTGGGTTACTCGCTGTACATCAAAAGGTGAAGATCAAAACTTCAAAACTTCAATGGAAAGAGTATGTTGAGAGTGGTGTTCATTCTCACGCAACTAAAAATCATGCAAAAGGTGATGCAGCAAATAGTGACTTGGTGAATATGATATATAGCTATACAAAGTTTTAAATGATGTTTGTAGAAATTAATGGTAAAAATGTGGTCCTCAATGATGTGTTTGTGCTTTTGTAACAGGAGGGATTACCTTTGTCTCATGAATAGATGTTGCCTATAAATTGGCTGTATGAAAACCATTTAAAGTATGCAAGTAAGTTTGCATCCAGCAAGTATTAAACAAGCAATAGAGAACTTGTGGGTTGTGTATGAGAGTGAGAAAATGTGCTAAGAGGGAAATACTCTTAATTATGTGAGATATTGTGTTCTTGGTATATTATGAGTGATGTGTGCAAGGGTTTTAGGATTTGAGTTATGAGAATTGACTCATGTATTTTGTACTAGTTTTATTCCCATAGTAAAAGAGCAATATCTTAGGGTGGACGTAGACATAAAATTTACCGAATCATATTAAATCACGTGTCAACTGTTTTTTTCATCCTTGTTTGTTATTGTACTTTATTGTTGTGTTATTGAGTGCGTCTAAATCTCGGTTCGTTTGTGAGGATAAAATCCCAACAGTGTAGTCCCCAGCAGCCCCAGACATTTCTATCATCCCCATGTGAACCTTAACAGCGTCTGCAAAGCATTCCATAACTGGTAGAATATTCCATTACCGAACAAAATAACAAAAAAATGAGAACAAAGCCAAAAGTACTTATCTTCATCTTTGTCACAACGCAGCCACAAGCTGTGAGCCATTAGCGATAATAATATCTCTTTGCATCTGTATGATTGTTCCGATTCCCCATTGGCCTCTGGGTTCCTTTCGGCTGTTGTACTTCACGATCGTAGAGCCTTACATGGTGTTTTTACCGGAAGCATCATTGGAGATGTGATATGATATAATTTGTCAACTCAAATTGTACATACGCCAACATAACATGTCAGATAATTTGGTATATATGTTATCGTGTTACAAAGTATCATGAGAGCCATTTCCATGCACACATATACGATTAATCATCCTCTTCATCTACATGTAAACGTATTATTTGATATTCTATCAGTTACATAATAACATATAAGACCTTTGGCAAATCATTTGCGTTTATATTTTGAGCAGCAAAAGGAAATTACGACAAAACACCCCCTTGAGCGCTCTAAACTAAGAGAATCTAACCGATAAGCACGCAAACAAGAACTACGAATCGAAGCATATTCAGCCGCAGCTTGGAATTAGAAAAAGAATCTGCGTTGTGTGTTGGAATTTCGGTGAAAAAGAATAGCAGGAAACTGATATTATCGGGAGAAATGAGGCTTGAACCGGACAGTAATACTAGAGGGTTTAGGAGAAACACAAATTTTTAAAATATTCCACCTACTTGACACTAAATTACAAAGAACTTGCCGCTGTTACATTATCATTTATCTCTAAATTTCACTCTCTTCCACTCAATCAGATTCTCAAACATCAACCTCACAATGCGCCCTTAAAACAAAGGCATCCCCTCCTACCAGTGAACCACCCTCAGTCCCTTAGCATCCCACTTCACTCTCAGCAATGGCATCTTCCAACAAGCTCTCTGCAGCCCTTATCATCTCAGTCCTTCTATACTCTTCCACATTCTCCCTTGCCTGCGGTACATGCAAGCCTCACCCCAAGCCTACACCACCACCAACACCACCAGCAGCTCCCGCAAAGTGCCCGAAAGACACGTTGAAGCTAGGCATCTGTGCAGATATTCTAGGGCTTGTGAACCTCCAAATCGGAAGCCCTCCAACGACTCCTTGCTGTTCTTTGCTTAAAGGCCTGACTGATTTGGAGGCTGCACTTTGTCTCTGCACTGCTCTCAAGGCCAATGTGCTTGGTATTAACTTGGATGTGCCAATCTCTTTGAGCGTGCTTGTTAGCGCTTGCCAGAAATCTGTACCTTCTGGTTTTCAATGTCCATAAGTACTTCAACTACAAAGCTAGCTAGCTCTCCTTTGGGGTACCATGCAGTAGTAATTGATTGGTCTTTATTGGGCATGTTTAGGTGATTATTGGTGTGCTTGATTATTTGCTCTAGTGGTGTTAATTGGGGTTTATTTCTATGTCTTGCTTTGTGTTTTGTTTCAACATTTGTTGATAATAGTCATGTAGGGCAGTGATGCCCAATTTGTTAGAATAACAAGGCAAGCCTGTTTGCCTTATTCTTATGTAATGCTTGTTCTTCTACTTTAGTGATCTGAATAATGCTGTATCTGTTCTAAATCTTTGCAACTGACATATATATGGTAATTTCTTTCTTATTTTTCTTTAAAATGAAGAAATATGATTATTCAGATGAGCACCGAGAGAAATTGATTGATCAGAGGGAAATCTGAGTCTGATATCCTGCTCAGATCCCAAGAAATAAATGGAAATCAAGACTTGGTACGAAAGCAGTAGAACCAGTAAAAAGAGGATCCAAATTTAGCTAAAAATGGCACCAACTTTGCTGCCTGTCAATCTCAACAAAGAGCCATCATCCACTTATTTCTGAAAATACAGAAAAAGCATACCCAGAAGCTTTAATTTTGAACTCTCTTTTCTGGTAACATTTTTCTTTTGGACCTTTCAATTGATCTCATAAGTCGTAACTCGTAAGTTATACTAAATCATCTTGAAGCTCAAGAAAAGAGGGCACACCACAATTGGTTAAACATATTATTCCGTATCGATACATTCATCTTTGATCATTTTTTTTTAAATCTAGATTGTATGCGTAAATACATATAATGAGATATACGTGGAATGCATTATAAAAGCCCTTTTTACCTAATTCAGATTATATAGGGCAAGAAGGTAATTGTCCTTCTTTTGCTGATGTGCCAAAATGTGACTGGTGGATCATCCAAACTCTTTGGCCTCGTTCTATATATAACCTCTCAATTCATTATCAAAAGAACCAACTTGCCTCCTCTAATTATTCCTTCATTATTTTTCTCTCTCAAATTCAGCAGAAAACATCAGACACTTGTTCTTCTAGATAAGAGGAGATTGTTCAAGTTTGGGTACTATACATGATCCTCCTTGTGATTTTCCACAGCTTTCTTGAACTGTAAAGTGCCTTGTCATGAACTAGGAGATTAATTAACCTCCATGCACACCAACGGAGCAAGAACAGTTCGAGAAAGCTGTGAAAACTAACAGGAAGGATCTGAGTTCTGATCATCAAGCTTCCTTCTTTTCCCCCTGCAACTCTTCAAGAAAATCCTCATTGTAGCTCTATGCAACCAAGGTTTTTTGTTTATTAATTCTTTTTTGTGTGCCTTTGATGATGCTGGTAATGATTTTCCTCTTTGTTTCTTTCTGTTTCTTTTTTCTTTGAAAATCTGCAACTCTGAGAATTCACTGACTCAAAGCTCGAAATTCTTGTTGCTGCAGCAGATTGGACCACATATTCTTGGTGGGAGATGAATTATTAATGGGGTTAGCTGGGGTACTTTCCCTTTGCTTGCCTGATTCAAATTTCAATGGCAGATTACTAGAGTACTGAGAGTAGCCTCATCATCCTAATTGGCTTGTTCTTCCTTTAGGCTTTGGACACCAAAAATGGAATAGTGCCCCATCACAAGTCAGAGAGGACACAAATTACACTAGCTAGCTAGGCACTGCTTCAATGTCAATGCAGTACTTGGGCAAAGAACAGTAGGCAGAGTTTGATGTTATAGGTGGTATTTCTCAGAGGCTCAGAAAGGTAAAGCCTTATTTAGCTAGCTACCCTCCATTGATTAGGCATTGTTTTTAAGCTTTCTAGGTCTGCAGGCTGCAGCTACCCACCATGCATGTATATATACTTCCATTTGTTACCCTATATATATGCACAGGTAATTAATTTTCATTAATAACCTATCCAATATTCCTTTTGAATCTTTATTTCCAACTGATACTGTGAAGCTAGGATGTGAGGGTTCAAATTTGTTGTCATAAGGAACAATGATATGATAAATATACTTGATGCATGGCTTTTCAAGCGTTATGTTCAATTCACATTTATATTGGTTAGTCTGGTTTATGTTACTGACATGGCGCATGAACAATGCAATATATATATATATATATATGAAGGAAAACATTGCCTAACAAACTATTATAAAGTTTCTTGTTTGTTTCTTAACAAGTTGTGAATAGTTCCTACGTTACTCTCATTTCAGAAAGCACTTCATTCACGTTTTAAGGGAGATTTGCTAGCTTTCGCTCCAGACATGACGCAAGAGTTCAATCGATCGGCCGGTTATAAAAAAATGCAAATTGTATTTCATACTCACGATTGTTTTATATTATGCATTATGCTCGTGTTCATAGGCGTAGCTAGCCTAGACGTAACTAAGAACATATGTAGTGTATGAGTTATTAATAAAAAAAAATAAAAAATAAAAAATAAAAAAATTGTTTGCAAGGAATAGGGGAGACGCGGATTCATTGACTACTGTCACATAACAAATCTATATTACAAGAGTTACGACGTAAATTCAAATGTATGACAAATCACTGTGTATGTTCTAAACCTTCAACCGTAGACGTTGAACCTCAGACCCCATAAACTCATAAGATCCGAACCATAACCGTCGATACTGAAAATAATGGTGCACGAGAAACGTTTTTACTTCATGTTTTTGGAAAATCATTCTTACTTCACCTGTGAGTGATTTTTTAGGTATTTGATGTTACACCCAATTTGGTAGACTCATTTTAAATTACACTCATATTTAAGATTGTTTTAAATTACACTCAAACTTATTAATTAAGTTTGTCTAAACAAAATAAACCTATTATTTATGATAAATAATAAAACCTACTTTTTTCTAGAATTACAGAAGTTTTCATTATTCACTAATCGTTAATGAAATTGTATCCCATGAATATATGAACCCCAACCCTAAACCCGGCCCCTAAACCCTAACTCATAAACCCTATACCAAAACCCAATTTCTCCATAACCTTATACACTAACCCTTATCCTAAAACCCAAAACTCAATTCCTTTATTTGTAATCTAACTTAAAGGTAGAAAAAATGCATGATTGATACATACAAACCTTCAACCGTAGACGTTGAACCTCAGACCCCATAAACTCATAAGATCCGAACCATAACCGTCGATACTGAAAATAATGGTGCACGAGAAACGTTTTTACTTCATGTTTTTGGAAAATCATTCTTACTTCACCTGTGAGTGATTTTTTAGGTATTTGATGTTACACCCAATTTGGTAGACTCATTTTAAATTACACTCATATTTAAGATTGTTTTAAATTACACTCAAACTTATTAATTAAGTTTGTCTAAACAAAATAAACCTATTATTTATGATAAATAATAAAACCTACTTTTTCTAGAATTACAGAAGTTTTCATTATTCACTAATCGTTAATGAAATTGTATCCCATGAATATATGAACCCCAACCCTAAACCCGGCCCCTAAACCCTAACTCATAAACCCTATACCAAAACCCAATTTCTCCATAAACCTTATACACTAACCCTTATCCTAAAACCCAAAACTCAATTCCTTTATTTGTAATCTAACTTAAAGGTAGAAAAAATGCATGATTGATACATACACCATAATCACAAATTAAATTGTAGAAAACAAAATGCATGGTTGACTTAAAAATCTACTAAAAACAAAATTAAAATCAGAAGAGAAAAACCGTTAGGAGAAAATGGTGACAAATTTCAATTTTAAAAATAAATTCTATAAGACATGATAAATGATTTGAATTGGGTATAAATTAAAATGAAATATGTGAATGAGTTTATTTTAAAAAATGCTCCATTTTTTTGGTTTTTCTCTAAAGGAACTTCTATTCATACCTCCAAAAGTTTTACTTAGACCTCATAACATTTTTGTAACTTTAGAAATTCAGTTTTACCCTTGATTTATGTAATATAAATATAAACAAAATCTTGTCTTATTTGCAGCTATCTTTCTTGTCTAGTTTTTAAAAAAATAATTTTTTTACTCTTTAAAAGATTAATTTCCTATTTTAATAATTTTCCAAATTAAAAAAAAAGAGGAAGTCTAGGTTCTTAATCAATTCACCCCGAACACCAAGTTATATTCAAGACATATTCTAAATGTATTATTTCAATCCAAGTATTAGGGTTCTATGTTCGTTCTAGATGAGTCATGCTAGCTCTATAACCAACCATGGTTATCATAATCATCGATTACATGTTCTTACTTTTGTGATTCAATTAAGATATGCAGAAGCATGAGGATGTGGCTGAGTTCAGGTATAAACTAAGAAAATCATAGTATTTATTTGAGTATTTTATAGGAACGAGTCATTTGATTTGATGTCTTAGATTGTTTATGTGTTTGGCTGCGAAAAAGAAAATTTTGTGTTGTTCTTTCTAAGTCTTGTGGTCAGAAATATTAAATGAAAACAGAAATACCTATTGGTATAGGAACATGAATTCAACTTGAGTGCAAAACAAAGTGTTTTTTTCTGATATGTTTATATTCACGGGTTAAATAGAATATTAAAATTTACAAAAATAATAAAGAGGTGTAAATTAAAAATTAAGAGGTGTAATTAGAACATCTCATTATATATATTAAGGGTAAAACTAGATTTCTAAATTTACAAAAATGTTAGGAGGTCCAAATAGCACTTTTGAAGGTATGAATAGAAGCTCATTTTCTCTAATTTTCTTTTTTTAAAGAGGGAGTATAGTCTTGCATATATAAGAGGCACGTACTGCTACAGACCTATTATTATTAATAATAGGAATATGTGACAGCGAGAGCGATATAGAAGCTCTACCTCGTGTGACACTAAGAACATTACACTTATCTTCATAGAGAATATCATGTAGGAAATAAGAGGTCTAGCCTAAGTACAACTCTACTATTCTATCTAAACTAGCAAATCACGTCAATCTATAGGTTGCACTCTTTGTTTCATGATAAAGATGTGAGATCATAATACTATGAAAATAACTCATTAAATCTCTACAATCCTATGTAATCCTGTGAGGGGCGGTTCAAAGTTGCAACCAATATGGTACAGTCACATTCAAGTTCCAGGTTTGTCCACCCAAGTTGAATTGCAGTCAACATCCCCAATCTACACGTTACTGCCTCTGCATGCAAGGCAGAGCTTAAAAGATTTAAATTTGTCGATCATCAACATATGTTGATCATAATGACCAACCAATCAAATACTGCTATGTTATTTATAATTTTTCAAACCTCAGTCTCTTTCTTTATTTTCTCTCTCCACCCTCTCTCTGGTTGGTTGGTCATTATGACCAACATATTTTAGCGGTCGGCAAATTAGAATCCGAGCTCAAATGCTCAAATGCTCAAATTTCCCAACTTCTCGGACCACGCCCCAACAATATTCATCTCTCACAATCACAACCATGTACTCCCATCGTCCTTATAGGCTCCATCAATATTCATCTTAAGTCTTTCCCGAGGAGGGTAGGCTCACCCATACTCTTTCTCTTCTAGTACGTGCTAGGAGGGAGGTGACTCTGGTACAATGCGCGCCCGTTGTACCCAATAGCACAAAGAAGATCTCCACTTGTTTGGCTCCTCCATATTAGTAGCACCATGGTTTCTTGCTCTCAAACCCAGTGGACTGAACAACCAGAAGCAAGCAAACAACCACATTGCATTCCTTAAAGACATGCATCCTAGTCTCAAAATCACATCTGCAAAAAGGGCACAGCCGCTCCTCGAGCTGAACATGTTTCTTATTGCTCAGCTCAGTTGATCTTGCGTCCACTCTTTACCGGATGTGGCGCCAAAAATAGCAGGCTGGCCCAAGCAGGCCAGACCCACAGTTAACAAAAGAACCGACTCCGACGAAAAGTCCAAAATAGCCTTCAGCCGCGGACCTCAATGCGCTTGAAGACAGTTTGGTAGGAGAACACTGCTTCATAATTTGACCCACCAAAACAAATTAAATTAAAAAATGAAAAGGGAATTATGGTGCCAAAATTAAGTACTGACACTTTCTTTTCTCTGAAGAAAAACAAAAAGAGAGAGAGACGAAGACGATTCATCGGCGCAGGCGACACGCAATCGCTCCCGGCTCCGATTAGCCACGTCACCCGTTCCCCTGCTAATACCGAAGGCCACCTGTTCGGCTGTTTCTATATATGACCGATTCGCCTCGGCCGGGTTACCCGATCCGATCATCAAAACCCTAGCTCGGAGGATGATCGATTTCGATTCTTAGATAGAGAATTGTAGAAGGAGAGAAAGATCGGAGAAGAATGCAGCAGAGACGGAGTCCTCCGAAGCACAGACACGATGGGACTTCGCCGCTGCCGCTTGGGATGGATTGGAGTCATCCGCCAAGGAAATGGGTCCGTTCTTGCTTCTCCTTCACTTTGAATACTCTAATTTCAACCTCATTGCTACCTAGCTTTCTTGTTAATGGCGGTTTTCGCATAGGGTTTTGATTTTGAGTTTGTGATGTTATATATGATTCAGCTTTCGCAATAATTGCTCAATTTTGCTGCAAGTTTAGCCTAGAGCTCAGTTGCTTTGATAGTTTATCCGCATGTTAATTTCAACTTATATGATTGACATTTGTTTCATCGTCTAAGTAATTACATTGCGGAAAATGATCGATTTCTCTACAATTTGGTAATATTTCAGTTTGTTTGGGAAACTGTATGTTGTATGCTTGGGAAACAAGTACTGCCGCTCTATTGTCTCCCTAATTCACATTTTTATTTGCAGAACGGGCGGGAGACAGTTTGGCCGCACGATCCTCACACGGGATGGAGTTATTGTGTCACCATTCCATCCTGGGCTGTTCTTCCCAAATCCAGAAACTCTGACCCCGTAGTGGTACACTCAAATTGAAGTACTCTCCAGTCTATATACATTCTCAGGGCTAGATGATGTTTTGCGTCATCTTTTGGGAAATAATTAGGAAACTGACACCTGTTGCTGAACTTTTTTTTGGGCTTGATGTTTATGCGTGTTTGGTGTTGCTTCAGTTGACAGTTAGATGTTAATTCTGTAGGATTGTCTTTGTTGGTATTACATTCAGTTTGATGAACCGAGTTAAGGTTTGATCCTATAGAGAAATATGCATTGTGATTCTTCATGGAGAAAATTTGATATATGTAGATAATCAGCATACTAGTCAATATTCAGATTCTTATTCAGGGAGGGGTAAGACCACCTGCTGTAGTTCAAACATAAAATAGATATAATACTTTACACAGGTAAACAGTTACACTACCTGCACCGCACTATCAATTTCTTAGATTTTTACATTTATTTATGGCATACCAGTCACTTTCAAGTTCTATTATAACATTTGAAGGGACAGTTCTACAGGATTCAGGTGGGACTGCAATCACCGGAAGGTATTACAACCACAATTGGAGTGCTAAGAAGATTTAATGATTTTCTGAAGTTATTTAGTGACGTAAGTTTGCGTAATACTTGAGGCTGACAAAAACCAATTTCGAGTGTTATATATTTTGAAGTAATAAAAGGACGTTCTTCATATATTTTCTCTCATTTGCAGCTTAAAAAGGCATTTCCCAAGAAGAATCTCCCACCAACTCCGCCCAAGGGACTTTTGCGGATGAAGAGTCAGGAACTATTGGAAGAGGTAGATAATGTGAATTTTTATGTATTGGGTAAACATGAGTGTCGTCCTATGGAAAGAAACTCCAATGAGTTCCACTCCTGTTCGGGATTCCTCCTAACTGATAAGTAAATTATAATAGACAGAATGGTTTCCATGACAAAGCACATACACATCCATGAACTTCTGTGTGGGCGGCTAATATTCCTAAGAAGTTTCAGTTTTGTTGCAGAGAAAGTGCTCTTTGGAGGCCTGGATGACAAAACTACTATCTGACATAAATATATCAAGAAGCGTTGCAGTGGCATCCTTTCTGGAATTAGAATCTGCTGCTAGGTCCTGTAAGTGTTTCTCTTGTAATAAGTGCTGAATATCAGTTTCCTCTTGATTTTATTTTCATTTAAAGAAAATTTTGGTAGACTTTACTGTCGTAATCTTTTGTCATTATACATTTCAGCATTCCAAGACACAAGTCAACCCACTTCAGAAGCAAATTCACTTCAATCGCCTTCCCATCCGACTTTACCTGCCATTTTTGGTAGCTCGTCCATTACATCGGATTATGGAAGTGATACTGCTTATGAGACATCTGACCTGGGAACACCGAGACTAGGAAGGGATGATAGTTCAGAATTGGGTATCGAGGATCTGGCATTGGATGAAGATTTAACAAGCCCAATAGAAAAGCTTGTGAAGTTTGGCATGACCAATATTGATGAAGGACTGTTTATGGGCCAGACTATACTAGAGCAATTGGAAGGCCTTCCTAAACATAAAACGCATGGCAGACATGTCAATAATGTTACGGGGAAGGACCTGTATAATGGAAATGCTTCTAAATCTTCAATACTAGCTAATGGAATGGAACTTTTCTCCCAGCCAGAGCATAGTAAGGTATTCAGTCATGCTCGCAAACTTTCAGATGAAAGTATGGGAAGTGATGTAAGTTCTCTAAGAGGCAGTGAAATGTCTAACTCTTGTGTTCTAAATTCCATTGGTAATGGCACCCTCGACCTTCTTGGAGGTGCTGATGTTTCAAGGATCATGGAAATGCTTGGAAGTACAGAATTACAAACTTCTAGCAGCATGCAAGTAGTTCTTCCAATGGATCAGCGTCCTAAACTGAACAGGGTTATGCTGACCATGCAGCAAAGACTAGTCACAGCTAAAACAGACATGGAAGATCTTATAGCCAGATTAAATCAAGAAATAGCAGTCAAAGATTACCTTGCAACAAAGGTATGTCAAATGCTATTCTTGATTTCACTGATTGGGGTTCATATGAGTTTTGATTACAGATAAATCCTTTAATTCTGCTTATGTCGATCATTCATAATGTGACATTAAAAGAAAGCTACACTTTTAATATAATGAATGCTTTAGTAGAACGGTATTGGAATAACTTGCAAGAAACTGTTTGTTTGCTTTGTAATGTGTGCCAGGTGCATTAGCTTTGGAAATTCATTTATTACCCTCTTGACTTAGAAAGAGTATATACTTAATTCTTAATTGTGGACTCGCAAGGTTTCATTATCCATAGGGAGAACATCATCTCATATACTTATTGTTGGAAACCAGAGTTCCCACTGTTGATGTAAAACACTAAAACTTAATTCTGGAGTCCACAATGTGGATTTCATGTAAAACTTCATGGACCTATTTGGTTTTCCATATGATAAACTGTTGACAGCTGTGAATAACCTGAATGCAATAATTTTTCAGTCCAAAACATGCCGTAGCTGCCTAGCTGGTTGTATGTTGAAATAATAAATGCTGACCTTTTGGTATCACGGAAGGATTTCATGGCCATTATTTGGGTCTTTGCAGGTCAAGGATTTGGAAGTGGAACTTGAAACTACTAGACAGAAGAGTAAGGAAAACCTTCAGCAAGCTATTTTGGTTGAAAGGGAAAGGTTTACCAAAATGCAGTGGAATATGGAGGAACTTCGTCGGAAGTCATTGGAAATGGAGTTGAAGTTGAAGTCTGAACAGGTTATAATTCCTTGAACATTTGCTGTCTTGTCTTACCTCATTGCATCTGCAATTCATAATGTGAATTTGCATAAAATGGTACCAGGATAAGACGTCATGTCCAGAGGCAACAATAGATTCCACTATTCAGGAGAAGGACATATCTCAACCAGAGTTAGATTCTGCTAAGGAGCAGCTTGAGAATTTGTCAAAGCGATATGAAGAACTAGAAGCAAATTCAAAAGCAGATATTAAAGTTCTCATTAAAGAAGTCAAATCCTTGCGTAATTCCCAAAAAGAACTCAAGCATGAGCTTAGTAAATCTCTGAAGGATAAATCTGAATCTGAGGTAATGAGTTGTTAAAATGTGTGCTCTATTCCTACTTTTTCAAACTATAAATGTTCTCTATTCTTTTTTTGTAATGATGTCTCCCTGTGATTTTTATTATGCTCTTGGTTATCATTACCCCAAAGCTTTCTGTTTTCATGCTAGGACGTGTTATTCTAATTCGAATAATTGGAAACAGATCTTGTTTTTGCAGTTTAAAATGTAATAACTTTCTGTAATCTTCTCTATATATTAAGGCCATTTGGGCCAATATGATTTAGTTTAAGTGAAGTATGTTGCAGATGATTCCCAGAGTTAATGATCCAATAACCATGATGCTTAAAGTTGGTTCTTCTCTTTTTCAGAAACTTCTCCAATGGGAACAACAGAGGAGCAAACAGGCTGAAACTGCTAGGGAGAAATTGTTGCATGAATGCAAGATGCTTCACAGACAGCTTCAGGAGTGCAATACCAATTTTCCTTCTGAAGGTGAAGATGACTTCAATTTGGGTTCGTTCTCGATACAAGAGGCTTCTGATTTGTTGACAACATCAGACAGCCGAATTAACCACCTACTTTCAGAGGTACATATTATTTTCTCTCTTGTGCTGTCGCCTTTTAGTTTTTGCCATCTGTTCTCATCATTCAACATTGATCAGGCACAACTCTTGGAAGAAGACAACAGAGATGTTTCTGAAGTTGTAGTTACAGATAATGTAAGGACCACAGATGATGAGTTGAGGAAGATGCTCGTAGACATTTTTACTGAGAATGCGAGCTTGCGGAAACAGGTGAACTCTGTTATTCGACATGCTCTCAAATTGGACCTCCAGTGTAAGAAAGATGATGTCCCAAATGAAAAACTTCAGTGTAAGTAGAGAGATGTAGGGATGAATTTTGTAAATTTTCAGTTTTCTTCTAAAGAATAATTCGGCCCGGTGGATCATCTGCCGTTTCATATAGTTCTCATTAAACACGACCATGTAAGCTTGTCACATATATATACAAGTCTTCAGAAAAATTATGGAATATCTGTTTTACCGCACTGTTGTATTACTTTGTATACTCCTTTTCTTCAATGAGCCTCTGAATATTAGATAATAACAATTCATGTCAAGCTCATGCGAAAGGTCTCACCATCTCGTAAGGCTTTTTAATCATGGAAGTTGATTCCCCACACCTACTTACGAACGTTCGTATTGATTTAAGTGAGCGGAATTTGTAAAGAATTGTGTTAGCATGCCAATTCCTTAAGCTTGTTCATGTTTGGCAAGAGAATGTATTTGGCTTCTGATTAATGAAATTTGCCATATGGCCTTCTATCAAAAAAAACTTCAAAACTCTACTCGTTTTCTGCCAAGATTCATCAACTGCAATGACGGGGAGATTTTTACTGTCACCCAGATTTTGCAGCTGTAGGTAGCTACAAGTTGAAGGGTTATGTGCAGTCTCACTGAGTGCTCCGTTTGGTGCGTCTCAGTTGGATTTGGCTTCTTGATGAGCCAAAATGTATTACGCCAGGGGTAGAATTTGAGAAAAAAAATTAATGCAACAATAATGGTTTCCCATTTCAAGAATAAACCAATGACTTGGAACATCTGTTCTCATGCTTTGTTCAAAACTACCAAGTTACATGAAATCCTACAGGGGATGCAGACCTCACATAGAGATAAGTAATCCGCAGTGAGCCTTATGCAGCAGAGTTCTGTCACTGAATACATCATATGGACTCTCTGGCACAGGTAAGCATAAAACTTTCTGTAGTCAGCCCAAGTAGAATTGAAACAGATCTGCATGAAACAATACAAGTAAAAATTATATGACAAAATTGTAAGCAAGGTCTGGAGGAGATGGGGAATCCCTTGATGATTTCCAAAGATAAAACAGATAACAATGAATAGGTAAAAATTATATGACAAAATTGTAAGCAAGGTCTGGAGGAGATGGGGAATCCCTTAATCTATGTGATTTCCAAAGATAAAACAGACAACAATGAATAGGCTGCATAAAATGTGAAAATACAGGTTTTGAGATCATGTTCAAAGATGAGATTCATAACAGGTCCCAAAAAGCAACTGAAATCTTCTAACCAATGAAAGCGTCTATTTCTCAGAGGTTCAAATCATATTTCAACAACTATAGCTATGATTGTGATCGAGAGCAGTGGGTAGTACCTCCTCAGCGACAGTTTTCTAGCTCTCTTGGCTCCACAAGGATATAAAGTGGCTTTCCATTAAGCCTGCGCTGTCCCTGAAAGGTCACAATCGTCAAGAGCAGTCAACTGCAGCATCACTTCAGATGAAAAAGAGTACAAGAGCGTAGTGGTTTTCACTTAAAACACACTGCTTACAATCTCAAACAAGATGTATTTATACTCAACGTACTAGATATACAATGGTTTACATGCTAACTACTCCTGCCTTTGGCACTTCTGTAAAATAACCATTTAGCTAGCTCATGATAAAATCATCCTTCATCAAAAGATAAAATAGAAAAGTCTTTCCAATTTAAAGCAGTACTTTTCTGACTGACCTATGTTAGTGTATTTGATGAGACTTGATTACCAGATCTACAGTTCACCAGCCAATAAGTTCATTAAGGCTCAAAACATTACCTTAACCTCAGGCAACTCAATAACACATCCACATCACCAGCCAATAAGTTCATAAAGGTTCTAAACATTACCTTAACCTCAGGCAACCCAATAACACATCCACATTCAACCACTTCAGCCCCCACGCGCTCTGGCAAAACAGGTTTAATTTGATTTTTTCGGATGACAGTTTATTTCAAAGGTAGACCAATAGAAAAATGAGTTACTGAATGGGATGTATTAAGATCAACCACTTACCTAAAAGGCTTATTGCTGCTGACAATGTCCCACCTGTAGCTATTAGATCATCGATAACCAATGCACGTTCTCCAGGCTGAACAGCACCAACATGCATCTCCAAGCAATCAGTTCCATACTCAAGTTCGTATGCTTCTGAAATTACTTCTCCTGCATAGGGAGCATCAGAAGATTCATGCTAAGCGGAAACAAAATATAGGCACTCGGGTTAAAATAAGACCACTCTCAAACATAGCAATGAGGAAACTAGAGAGATTCATTTTAATTTAGGTTGATATAATTATTTAGAAAAAACCTGACACCAGACATATGTGTGTACTTGTAACTTCAATAGGAATTTAATCACAGGAAAAAAAGTCTTAAAGGGGTAACGAATGATCCAAAGAAGATATGATACACTAAAACTCTTGGATTAAACAGAAATGAAGGAACAGCTTGTTTTCAAATCAAAGATCCCTTTAGTTGATCTATCATAGATTAGCTTGCTCACACATGAGCCTTCTAATGACTTAATGAAAGTGAGCAATAGATAAAGCAACATTATCATATAGCTCAACTTGTTATAGTAGAGAACGGCTTAATTTCAGTTGGCTTAATCAGCA
The DNA here is from genome assembly GCA_951800085.1 of Comarum palustre. Taxonomy (NCBI): domain Eukaryota; kingdom Viridiplantae; phylum Streptophyta; class Magnoliopsida; order Rosales; family Rosaceae; genus Comarum; species Comarum palustre. Next base: position 19,193,940 of record OX637583.1, read on the forward strand.
TTTTAAAGGGCACTACTTTAACATCAATTTTCAGTAATTGATTGAGCTGGACTGGGTGGACCAAAATCAATTTGCTCCTTAACTTAAAAAAGGTACCAAAAAATTAAAGTTGCATACCCGGCAACTTTCTGGGTTTACGTAAAGGAACAAACTTGGCACCAATAGCTAAGGCAATTGCAGGACCAAACATGAACCCTCTGGCTTCCACTCCTGCATATATTATTCAACAGATGAAACAGTATTCAAGAAAACCACTAAAGAATCAATATAATAGCTAGCTTATCAACAATCCCCAATCCAGGTCATTTTCGTAGTACTACTATTCAGTAAACCATATAAATTATCAACATTAAATGATTAAAGGCCAATAATTGAGACCGTCCTCAGAAATAGCTGTATTTCAAAACCCTTCACTAACAATGACACTTGTATGCCTGTTTATGTGTTTCAAGGGACTTGGAATTAAGGATCAACATCATAGCTAGCTTTCTCCACAAAGTTAAAAAAATAAGTCAACAATAGAAATTCGCAAGGATAAGGAAGACTGAACTGTAGAAAGAAAATGTTCTGACCCAGAAATCCAACTCTGAACCGTTCTGAATTTGTGCTCAAAGAACTACGAGGTTCTGGGGGAAAGTTAGAGGGTCTAATCTTCTAAATGCAGTTTGAAAGGCATAAAGTTTCAAAATTCAAAAATTGGTCATATACAAATAAAAGAAGAAAAATTAGAAGAACACCATACAAGTATACATGTTTACAAAGTCCCGGAAAACCTCCTACACTTGGTGAATCCAACCCTTAAAATGTTCATGAATTGGAGAGCACTGAAGTTCCGAATACCAAAAACAAGTAGGGAGCAGCAAGTCCCCAAACCAACAAGGCAAAGATTTAACCACCATTCTGTGTACGCAAAACTATAAGAATCCCATAGCTTAATCCCACATTTCAGTATCTATTATTTAACTTGAAAAACAAGAACTTAAAATAGTTATTGATGAATATAAATATAGAAAGAAAGTACTGTACCGGCAACAACAGAGATGGCCATGTCTCTGTAGCGATCAACAAAAATGTCGACAGTATGCTTGAAGGCCTTGTGATCAAGCAACAATGTTGTAATGTCTTGAAACATTATTCCTGCAAAAAAACACAAAAACAAAACAACACACAGCCTGGTTTCAACATAGTCCCCACAGAAACAACACGTCAGCTAATTAAAAACAATACCAAACAACAACTCAAACCCCAAAAAAATAAAAGGAGAACCTTGTTTTGGGAAGTGAGGCACAACCCTGATGGCTTCAGATATGGCCTGAAGCCTTGGGTCTCCTTTGAGTCCATTTTCTGAAGCAAACATTTCCTTCTCTTCAATGGTACTCTGAACTTGGAGTTTTGGGGGGCTTGGTGGGTTTGATGCTCCCTCCCAAAACAGAGCTGAAAAGTTTAAGCCTTTGCTGCTGCTGCTTCTTCTTCTTCTTCTTCTTCTTCTTCCTTCTTTGCTCAGCTTCTCTGGTTGCTCTGTTTAAGTGAGTTGAGCTGAGGTGAGAGCAAAGAGAGAGGAATTGCTGGCTAGTGGTATTTTGTGACCTATTTATTGTGTTGGCCAAAGCACAGCACTTTGGAAGATACGTAGGAGATACTGATCGCGACGCGCTATTTGATAGCATGTGTTAGACACGCACAAGTATTTGAAGTCCATTGACCCCCTTAGGAATGAAGGACACCTACCCTTGCATTTACTTCTTTTGGAAGCCAAGCTATTCAAATTTTGAAATGTAATGGAGACACATTAGGGTTCATCACCTTAGGTCTCGTGCATGACTCTCGTCCATTCTTTTTACCCTTAAGATGATGGGAGGAACCATTTTGCTAGAAGTGAAGATGTATGCCAATAATCCTTTAAGCACATTGGATTTAATTTATGGATCATGTGATGCTCTAATCATGAAGTCTACGTCTGCTAGCACTAGTCTGCCATTTGGTTTGGTAAATACCGACAGAACCAACTGTGTATTTTCGATTTAATAAACCAAAATTTGGTAATCTAAATAACCGAAATTGAGAAATACCAAAAAAGTTTATTTAATTTTTGGTAAATACCGAATTTATCAAAATGTTGGCTATTTAAACATTTATACCTTAATCTAAGCACAAACATTAGCGAAAATATGTAACTTTTCTACCCTAGCTGTATTTCATTATTGTGATCGTATCTTATTTCACATGATTTTCAAAATTTTTGCTTCTTATATATGATTGGTTCATAAAGATCTACACTTGCACATAACCTACTTAAACGAGTTATATCACATCAGTACACACGTTGTGGTCTCTATGACTAAAATATAAAAAATTAAAATTCGTCAATTTTGATTTGGTTAGTATAATTAAATACAATTAATGGAATAAATTTCACATATTTTCGACAATGTTTTGATCTTGATCAAAGTGCTCAACTTTAATACAATGTCACTTATTACACGAAAACATTATTATTTAGTCATTTATGTCTTATTTTGATCTATTATTATGCTCACACCCTCTTATATGAATAAGAAATAATGTTCTATGTAAAAATATTGAAAAAATTATATCTCGACAATGCAGCTTCCCATAAGGAATCATATGAATAAATAAGGTTGACTGTTTTAATCAAGACTTAAACGTTACAGCAAATATGTGATTTTTTTTTCCATAGTTGTATTTCACCATATTGATCAACTATTTCACAATATTTTTAAAAACTTTGCTTTTTCTTTACGGTTGATTCACAAATATGTATGCTTGCATAGAGTTACATCATATTAGTTAGCACGATGTGGTTTCAACGAGTAGATTTTCAAAAAAAAATTGTATCCTCTATTGTTTTATTATATTATGAAAATATGTTTGCTGAAATGTTTTGTAATATTAAAAACCGAAATACCGAATTTAGTAAAATTTATCTCATTCTAAAAAGTTTTTTTGGTTTTTGGTAGTCATATTTCATTACCGAAAACTTTGGTTTTGAAGTTAATAACACTCATTACCGATTCGAAACGACCGAATAACAGACCTAACTGGCACCGATGAAGAAAATAAGGCGTCTTATTGGTTCCATAAACAAAGCACCACTATAGAAATCCAAAGTCTCTGAAGAGGAAGTTCTCAGAGTGTTATTTGCTAACACTCTTCCATGCAAGCCCGGCCCTTGGGCAAGAGGGGCAGGACATAGGTTTAGGGACTCCAATTTTAAAAGGCCTTTATATGTAATTTGTTGTAAATATGTACATAGAGATGTGTTAGTTTTGGTGGTAACTAGTACACACGTCTTCAACCACATTATGAGATTGAGTCTCACTTGAGTTATTTTTTTGTTTTAGCTTTTTTCTTGTCTCTCATTTTTTTTCTTTTTATTGAATAAAATTGTCTCTCATTTATTTGTTCATTCATACACTTTTACATTTGTTTTTTTATACTTTTATTTACTATTTTCATTTTTAAACTTTATTTTGATACAATTATTTTATATTACCTTAATATTATTATAAAGATCTCTTATGGTAATGTAGTTCATTTTTGTTTTCCATTTGGAACAACGAACAAGATAACTATTTTCTTAATTATTTAAAATATATATATATATATATAATAGGTGATCAAAAAATCTTTATAGTACATATATATTGATTCTTTGCCGAATATTTATTATAGGGGTCCAAAGAAAATTTTGCTTAGAGCCTCTAAGCACAAAAAAATTAAGGTTTATGGATGAGCGTTTGAGTTGGTACTTGGTAGACTGAGGATTAGCTACAATTAGATGATTATATGTTATTAGGAGTATGGTAATTAAGCGTTTTAACTCTAGCAACATACTTTTCTCCATAATATCTTTTTGGGTCTAGTTTTTTATACTCTGCTATGCTCATTTATAAAAGAGCTCATTTTCTAATGTAACTGAACTATGTATAACTTCTTGCGGTTCTTATATATTCTTAATGAAATTTTTATTTGTTTCAAGAAAAAGGTTTTAAGCTCAAATTTATTAAAAATATGAATAAGCAATGAAATTTCCTCAACATATTATTTTACTTCACATACGGGCTCGTCATGGTTAAGTACTGAAGTTCTTGGATTTTGTCAAATAAAGCATAAATTATTGGGCTTGAGAGAATCTAATAAAAAAATTATTATGAAACATCGGTTAGGTTCTGCCTAACCAGGTTAATAATTTGGACGCGTCACGCGCCTTAATTGGAAGTAGGAAAAGTACAGATCCATCTGACTCCTCGATGTTTTTCACTGTCAGAGCGTATCTAGCTACTCTACCTACGTTTTCCAAATCCGAGAAAGAAAGATTTTATGCCCCCATCCCAAAATTTTACTACTCCACGCGCCCATCACACGGCCACGATCGTCTCTCTCCTTTTCACTCCTTCCCAGTTAAAAGTAAAAACAGCACAGTACGGGCCACTGTAACTTTCCTCTTTTGTGAATAACGAGGTATAGGGGCACTCCCGTCATTTCATACAAATTGACGGCTAACTATTGGCAGAGAATCCAGCCCGCAGGAGATTTTGGCGGTGGTCCCCACCCATCCCACACGTTGGTCCTTCCCCTCCCGTCCTTTTCATACTTACATGGCCTAAATCCAATCTTTGCGCCGTACACGTGGCGCGAAGACAAACCCCACCCACTTACTCGCCCCCACTGCGTGTCACGTCTCCGTAGAGCACTGACCCCATCAGCTTTTGTCTATTTCTCTATTATTTACTTTTTGAAAAAATGAAATCCTATTGTCTTACATTTACAAAAAAACACAAACACTACACTTCTAATGATTTAAACAATGAATACAAAACTCACACTCAAAATCAATAATATCATATATTTGATAGAAGTTTTCATGAATAAATAATCAAAATGTTCAACTTACAAACAGAATTAAACTCTTTCAAAATTCTCGGTTTGATTCTCTATCGATCTATCTCATCCTATATCACTCTTTCTCTCTCACTCTCTCCACAACTCAATGCCAGCACGCTGCTCAATCGACGTTGTCGCTCGATCCATTACGCTGACACTTGACTTCGACTTTGTCGCTCGAAGCTGCAGCCGGAGGATTTTGGTTTCGATGACATCGTAGCTGAATCGACGTCATCGCTTGATCAATTACGTCGAAACAGGATTTCAACTTCGCCGCCAGATCGAAGCCAGAGTCGAACTTTGACTGTACTGCTAGATATCAATGTCATCTAGATCTTGACGGAAGTGAATACGACGGCGATTCTTAAGGATCCCAAACGTGGACACTGGAAGGTACTAGAGGGATTGAGGTCAGAGATCCAGCCTCACTGAAGAAAGATTTTTATTTCTTGTTTGTATAAATTTGAGGGTAAATTCCTTCTATGGTAACTGAGGTATATGTGAGACCCCTCACGTATTTACCGTGGTTAACGAAGAGTTACTGAGGTTTAAGCCGCGTTCGGTAACTTTACGAGTTAACGACCACGTTCATTTTTGAGTTTTTCTAAATTCTTAAAATTCCTCACTTAAGGACTCGATGTCATAGTACGTGTCGACATGAGTCTCCCGGTATTTTCGGAATATTTTTCGGTGCTTCCGTCTATTTTCTATGAATTTCTGAAGTTTCTAGTAATTTTTAATTACCATTTCGGTAAAACAGTTTTACCATTTTCACCATTTACGTTTTAGCTTCTTTAAATTTAGACCGTTGGATCTTTTTCAGATTTAATCTAGACCGTCCAATCCTCTATAAATAGAGGAGGAGTTTTGACTCGGTCAAAACTCCCCCGCTCGGTCAACTCGAGCTCCCCGAGCTCTCCTCCTGCTCTGGCGTCCTCCGCTCGACACCGGCGATTTCGGCCACTACTCGCCGGAAGACCACCACCAACCTTCTCCTCTCTTCCTCTACTTCCTAGCCCAGTCCTCAGATTTCCTAGGCGTCCATTCATGGCGAAGATCAAGCACCACTGTGATTGATCGACTTCCGGTGATTCTCGACGTTTCAGGTCATGGTTCGGTCACCTAGAGGTTTGGTTCTTCTCCTCTTCTCTTCCTCTTCATTTCCACGCATTTAAACAACCGAAATCGAGTCTTAATGGAGAATCCCTCTTCCCTGTTTTTCTGGATTCTCAATTCTTCCTCGACGAACCTCGTTCTTGGCGCATCTGGCGAGTTCCTTGATGCCTAGTGAGCGAGGCAGTGTGAGTTTGGTACTCAACATATCTTGGGAAGCAGCAGCTTCAGGTTTGGAGGTGAGAATCTCATTTTTGAAGGCTACTATGTAGTTGTTGCATTATATTTAATTGGTGTTGATCTGTGTGATTAATTGGTGTTATTTGGATTGTGCATGTCGTAACTTGGAAACGAAGAAAACAGAGAAACTATGACAAAATTTCGGCAAGGTGACCGGAATCCGGCATATGACTCCGGCAAGTCCTCAGAATCCGGTGACGGTTTCACGAGACAGTAAATCCGACATAATGCCCAGGAGATAGTCTTCGACTCCTTTTCTTAAAAATGCGTCGTTTCCGTTTAATCGAGTTAACGGTCATAATCGGAAAATTACATTTACGGAAACTTACTAAAAATAGAAACTAACCGTAATTGAAATCTTTTCCATTTTGGGAAACTTCCTATTTTTGGAAACATACTAAATTAGGAAATCTTTTACTTTGGGAAAGTTTCCATTAAAAAAGTTTTCATTAAGGGAAAGTTTTCATTTTGGGAAAGTTCCATTTTTGGAAAAATAGTTTAGTAAAGATTTGAAGTACGACGAAATTTGGTCAAATGTAAAATTGTTATCGGAAAATGGTAACTGATATTCCGGAAGTGTCAAGTTGACCGTTTTAAGAAAAATTGGTGATTCATATTATCGATGTATCGACTCTTAATGAATAAAATGGTTAATGTGATACATTGGGTGTCTATAGTAATTCAACGAATTATTATGTGACTATCTAGTGTCGGATTAAAAATAGTTAAGTGAAGTTTGGAAGTTAAGTCGGGCTCCCGACGAATAAGTAAATAGTCGATAATCGAAAAAGCAAGTCAAAAAGGTTAAAGAGTAAAAAAAATTTGGTTGGTCAACTTGGTCAATGTGGTCATTCCTGGTCAAACTAGGAATGCTGAGGTCAACTAGACTGTTATTGTTTCTTCGTTGCTAAGCTACTCTAATTCTGCAGTGATTCATTGGACGAGGTAGCTTACGCGGTGACCTCGGATTACCGAGACGGTTCTTGAATGCTTGGAGTTTACGTAAGGAACGACAATTCCAGGTAGGGGAGCTAATCCCCTTTTGATAGTGGTTATGCTTATATAAGAAAGTGCATTGTTTTTGTATGCTTATGGTCGATGCTTCGGGAAAGTTTTTTTTTACATTATGAGATAAATGATTTATGATTGGGCCAAGAAAACCCGAGGCTAGACACAAATGATTTTATGTGATAATTCAGATCGAAAAGTGGTACCATTGTCCTGATTTTCGGTGTTTAGTCTAAGAGTGACGGGATCTAGTATATAGCACTCTCAAGGTGTCGATGATCGTGAACCTTCGGAGGGGCAATGCCCTGTAAATTTATTTTTCCGCTTACGCTTGTCTCGTACAGAGTTAAGCGAGCCGTAAGTGCGGTGTGTACTACGAGTGATGTGTTGGGCATTAGTTGTAAATGGACACTCTCGCTACTATTCGTCTTCAGACGCATAGGTAGTTGGTCCCAGTTTGCAGTATAGACAAACCCTGGATTCGGCCGCCTTGATCCGTGAAGTCCTACAGACTGTATTTGTACATTGAGCGCTATGTCCCCTGTTTTAGCATACTATACAGTTTTCTCAGAAGATATTAAATGATGATTTTGTGTGTGCCAAGCATTTTCTAAATGGTTTTATTTAGAGCTCAAATCTATATGTATATATATATGGTTTTATGGATTTCAAACCTATCATTGGTGAGTCTATATGTGACTAAACGAGGACGACGCTCACCCTTACAACAGATTGTTTGTAGGTAATGTGTACTGTGTCGGGATAGGTAGAGGGAGCTATGTGTAAGAAGCCTCATTTCTTACTCAGTGTTTGGTCCGAGTCATAGACGATTGACATACTTTATCCTTCAAGTTATTTTTCAGTGTATTTACACAAGTTATAAAGGTGTCTTCCTAAATTGTTAACCATGTACATGTTTTTATTGTTGTCGCTAAAGTTTTTAATTTACCCTTTAATTTGTCCACCTTCCGTGAAATTATAAAAACTCCGATAAATGTTTTAAGAAACTATTGTGGTGCCACTCAAGTTTAAAAATTAATTTTATTTACTAAATAGCCTACGACTTTAGGTTAATAAGTTGTCGACACGTCATTCGGACGTGTTGGCTTTTTATTGGCTTAAATTCGTGACCACTATAGCACCCCCTCCCGCGCCGCTACAGTATATATGGCTACGTGGACAATTTGGTACCTAATGTATAAAAGATAACAGCTGGTACCTCTTAGGTTTCTCATATGGTACTTCCGTTAACTTTTATGCTAAAATATGGATATGTGGCTTGCAAATGTGTTTATTTTAAAGGTTATTTTTGACATTATACTAATAACTTTAAAAATAGACATTAATATATATATATATATTATCTTTCATTTCAAAATTTAATATTATATTTAATCATCCATTATATATATTTGACATAAAATTAATACTGAATTTTGTTGTGTATCTTTTTTAATCTTGATAGGTTATATATATATATAATTCAAAAAATGTATAGTGGATATTTTTAATTTATATCAGATATGTGTAATGTATTATTAAAGATAATATTAAATTTGGAAATGAAAGATAATATATATATATATATATATATATATTAATGTCTATTTTGAAAGTTATTAGTAGAATGTCAAAATAACCCTTAAAACAAACACATGTGCAAGTCACATGTCCATATTTAACGGAAAAGTTAACATGTGTCGGTTGTTGATTGGTTGGTCGCATGAGTGAGGTGACACGTCCGACGCACCGAATACGTTCACCTCTCATCTTTTTCCAAATTTTCATATGCCTTTTCTTGGTGTGCTATTTACTGTTTACTCACAACGTCAAAATGCAAGGGTCAAGATGATGACTCCCGATCTTCAAACTTAATGGGAAAAAACGCTCGGAAAAAAAAGGTCAAAAAAATCATCAGCTACCACGAGATGTGCAATATTAATTAGTCGATATTGGGAGACTCACAAATTATGTTTGCCTAATGTATGTGCATGTCTCTTAAAAGCGCACAATTACCATATTTATAGTTCATTATGGTTGAGCCGTTTGAGGCCTTTAAGTCTAATTACAATGTCGTTGATGGAAAAATATTTGCTTTTGCTAGTTTCATTTAGCACAACAAAGGTGAACAATGAGCAATCGAGTTTATAAGTTTTTATGACTTAAGTGACGTAGCTTAAAAGAGGGAGATGTACATAAAACAATCGATAGTTAAATCTCATAAAAGTCATGGTTGAGCGTTGCATCTGCCAACCATAATTAAAAATGAAAACACATAATAACTTTATATAATAGAGCATTTCTTCTAGTTTTCTTTAATCTACATTTGCTGTTTATTTTTAAAATAAAAATTATTAATAATTTATCCACGTTATATATATTAATAAAATTTAAATTTATAATTTTAAAATTATTAATTAACCAACTTAACTAAACAGACACTGACCGACAATCTTCTTGCTTACCTCTATGTCAATATGAAATTCGTATGCCAAACGACCGTATTGACGCGACGGCTGACTCAAGATATTATCCTTGTTCACTTTTAAATTTTCGTGGTTGAGACCTTGATATGAAATCAAATCCCTTTTGGGATTGAGGACCCACCAATATTTAGACGCATGGTTTAGGTTTATTACTAATATTAATCAATTTAACAAATCACATATACATCATTTAAAAAGATTTAAAACACAAATAAATCTATTTGTATTGTTGTTAAACAAATAAAGATAATTTTTAACAAATAAGGACATATTATTTTCTGCTTAGCATGTGTCATGGTTTAATTTACTAAATTGACGTAATACAAATTAAATTAAATCAGACCTCATCATGTATTGCTTTAGCTGCTACTGCACTTGTTGCAATTTTGATGTTACTACACTTTCAACAAATGTAGTAGCATCGTTTAAGTGGTTCAGCTAGTGTAGTAGCAGCTTTAGTAACTGCAGTAGCAGGTTTTCAGTGACTCAACTAATATAGTAGCATGTTTTGGGAGAGTTAGATGTTATTATACTTCCAACAAATATAGTAGCAGGGTTCATAATGGCTTAACAAATGTAGTAACAATTTAAGTGCGTGTAGAAATAACAGGTTTTTCCGTGGCACATCAAATGTAGCAGTAGCTATTTTTAGAAAATTGATATAATACTAAAGGCTAGCTGCTACTGTTTCGATTTGAGAGTTGTTATCTCTGATATACTTTTGTTATTGGATTCCTCTTTAAATTCTAAACCATGATGAATTATTGCATAAAACACGTGAACGAGACCCAACAATCAAGTCACTTCAATTAATAATTTCAATCAAGACAATTATTGTATGCTCATTCAATCAAACATATCTCATCTGATACTACCCACGTACTACAGAAGATTATTAGACTTCACCGTAGCAATTGATTGCTACTACCAAATACTCCTACTTCATCCAATTCAATTTCCTTCGACATTGTTGCGAGAGCGAGCGGGAGATTATGTACGTAGACCCTGATCAAAGAGGTGGATCAAAAACGAATTGGAGTCCCTAGCCTTGAGAAATAGAAATTGAAGGACCTCCTTTGTAGAGTAAAATCGATTTCATCTTCAGATCGGTTGCAGAAGACGGAGGCACTGGTTTGTGGCATTGTCGTCGAGTGTCCGATGTCGTCAAGTGTCAGGTGACGTCATCATCGATCAACAGACAAAGCGTCGTCGATCGGCAGATGTCGTCATCGTTAATTGTAAGCATGGGGTGTTGGTTGTCATAAAGCGTTGGGAGATAGAGGAAGAGAATCTGATCTGACAAGATCAAAGAAAGAGAGCGTTAAAAACGAAAGTTATTGCATGTGAAAATTAGAAGACATAGTTATGTTTGATTTTGGGTTTGGGCTCATATCTTTATTTATTTAATTTTTTTTTGGTAAGAAAAAGTTTGGATAAGAGGGGGGCTTCCCTACTTATCAAGGCCAGGGCAAACCCTGCGACCTAGGCCCGGGGGCTTTCAGATTTACTGACTGGGGGGGGAATTTCACCCACGTTTATTGAGAGGTGGCACCCTCTTCAAGAGCCCGGAGGCATTCCTCGAAGAGACCACACCCTCACCCAGCGGCCCAAGGGCTTTTTACAGCCCAAGGATTCAGGGACATTTTACAGATTACCTATCAATGAGGGATTGTTGGTAGCGGGGATCGAACTTGATATGAGGTATGTGTGTTATGTATCTTTCTAAGTTAGTTGTATATTATTCTCTCTAATCAATTCGTCATACCATCCCCTTATCTTTATAATGTCACATCCCCTTAATAACTAACCTCAACCAAATCTTCAAGCATACAATCACAAACCACCTACAAGATACAGTTGCTACATGTTGCTTTCACTTTATGTTTTCCTTCATATGTCACACTCCTAGCTACTTAGGAAAGTGATTATCGGGGTCCATTTTTTCTTTCTTGTCCTGCAAATAATATAAAGACAGAAGTGTACAATAAAGATAATATAATCAAAAATAACAAAAGAACACTGTCAATAGATACATTTTAATTATAGTAGAATAAAACAAATACCAATCCGACTAAAACTATTCTAAAATCACATATCTATATAATTGAGCACATATCAAGCGGAGCCCGTTCTATTACAGACTGCTTAGTTGCAGATTATATACGGGCCTTCAGATGATCCGTTGGATTACATGAATGGCCTACAACAAAATTAGTGTAATTCTTTCTCATGCGCTCACATGTATTTAATCACAATAAAACATATCTCACTCATTCAAAGCATCTCTCCTTTAAAACCAAAACAAAATAATACCTCTCTCTCTCTCATCAGAGCTCGCTATAACCGTTTCCACTGAACAAATTTCGACTCTCTTCAACTGATTTCTTTTGTACTTTTTAAATTTTGAGTTTAGTTAATTTTACTATAGCTTTCTCCTACAAATTCATATAAACCCTTTCAACAGTCTCGAAGCTCATGAGTGAAGGAGGAACAATTTGATGTTGAAAGGAAAGAGTAAGAAGTAAAAAAGAATATAATTATCTTGCACAGAATTTAGATTTAGAGAGAGCTGGAAAGAAGGAATGAGAAGGTTCAGATGCATGTGAGCACATGAGAAAGAATTGCACTCTTTTTGTTGTAACCCGTTTATATAATCCAACAGACTCATTTGAAAGTCCGTATGTTGTCCGCAACTAAGCGGTCCGCAATAGAACGGGCTCCCATATCAAGCTAATCTTGCATATCGACACTAAGAACTACAGAAAAGATCTCATATATGAGGTCTGGTTTTGTTGTTTTCAGCTTGGTTATTTGTCAGTTGTTTGAATCCAATGACAGGATAATATCATATTTCTAAGATCACAACTGAGAAACAAAAAAGATAGTTGATAAAGTAATTAAGCAAGTGAAAAGAATGACTTATCTTAAAATCCCAAAGAACGTGACATCGAAAGCAACCAGAGACAATTAAAAAAAATTCTTTAACATTTGAAAATCTCAGTCCCAATCGCACAACTTCCTCAACAACGTACATCAACATTGAAAACCGCCCAAATTTCTTACCAAGAAACCTTGACATACCAAAACTATCTACCAAGTGATCACCAGGATGCTATTGCTACTTCTCTCAAACACAATTGCAGGCCGGTGAAAGCCAAACAGTGTCTGACAAGATAAAAATTTCAGCTTACTTTATATCTGAACAGCCAAACACAATTTGTAACGAGATTGGAGATAATCAATCTTGTCAGAGACCTATATCCTGGCAAACAAACGTCTCCTTAAGATGTTGCAATACTAAAAAGTGATCTCCTCTGAGATTTCATTATTGGATTGCGGATTTCTTGCTGTGCTTTGGTGTGCTTTATCAAGTAATCAAGCATGGTTATGATTTATCTGCGGATTAAGTGGAAGATCTGTATTTGGAAGAAACCCTTCATCTCAGAGCGACGGTTTTATAACAATAGTAAGCCCAAGTGGCTGTTATGGGCCTTATTGGCCCAAGAATAAAAACATTTAATTGAGGCCCAGACAACGAAACCTGGTCCAAATTTTCTAGTCGATACACTTGTGTGGCTGTATCTAAGAGTAACAGGTGTACAGGCAGAACAGCGCCAAGTGGCAGGTAGGCACCGCCCAACACGGTCGATGTGTACCCTGAGTCGGCAAACACATGATCACACCCCATTATTCCTCTATCGTCTTCTTTGGTTGGTTTTTTTAAGCTGGAGCTTCAAAAACCCCTGAAACAGATTCGAAAATAGGAGAGAAGAGACTCCTGGCCTTGACTCTTCTCCGAGTAATTCGCCGGAGATATTTATTCCCGGATTTTGGTCATGGTGGACTCTCGCAGCTGAGAGACAACCTTCATGGCCTTCTCAGCCGCCGCCCGCTCTAATCTCGCCGCCACCTCTTCTCAACCCTACTGCAAGGTCAGCTCCTCTCTCTTTCTATAGTAGGAATCATAAGCAAGTTTCGGATATTATACCGTGGAAATCAATACTACTTTCTCTTCAAAAAAATACTGTTGAAATGAATAGTACTGATTGCTGTAAAAATCTAGGGTTTATGGTTTCAATGCCTTAATTAACCTGCATTTTCTGTTAAATCTGGATGATTTTGATTTTGAAATAGTTGCTGCTATGTATGAGGATTCATCTGCTTATGACGTCATTGCTTGTTGTTCCTAATCACGAGGGTAGTGTTTACTTATATGCGTGTGTGCCGCATCTGTGCAGCTGTGTTGTGTGAGATTCTGTGGGAAGCAGAGCAAAGTAGCTTGTAGGATTAGTGTGAGACGGAGAGGGGCTTCCTTGAGGATCAGTAAGGCCGTGTTGAATACCACGAGGTCCAGCGTTAGCGGCAATGGAGCATCTGAACCTGCTAGGATTCTGCTTGAGAGATTGTTTGCGCAGACGCAGAAGCTGGAGGAGCAGATGAGCAGAAACTTTCGTCATCCGCAGGATGTAGAGATGGGGTTTAATCTTAAGACGTTGGAGTGTGATCTCCACGCGGCGTTGGGGGCGTTGAAGCAGAAGGAAGAAGATCTGAAGGATGCGGAGAGGCTGGTGTTCTTGGAGCACTGGGAATTGAACCGCACAAAGGAGGGGATGGAGCAACGGGAGAGGGAGGCTGCTGCAGCTTGTTCTAGGTATGAGAAGATAGAGGAGGAACTGAAGCTGGCTAATCTTGACTTGACTTCTCAGGCCAGCTATATAGAAGAGATCAAGCTTCAGCTTCGAGAGAGAGACCAGGAGGTTGCTGCTACACAATCGGCACTTTCTTTGAAAGAAGAGGAATTGGAGAAAATGAGGGATGAATTGTTGAAAATGAGTGAAGAAGCTGCCAAGACTGATGCTGAGCTTAGTTATAAGGCTCAGTTGCTGAATGAAGCCAATGAAGTTGTCAAGAGACAAGATCTGGAGATTCAAGGACTCTGCAGAGCAATACTAGAGAAAGAAGAAGAGCTGGAAGTTTCTCGGACGCAGAGGAAACTTGAAGAGGAGAAGCTAAAAGTTTCACAGGAAAACTTGGAGAAGCAGACAATGGAGTGGTTATTGTCACAGGAAGAGCTCAAGAAACTAGCAGCAGAAGTATCTAGACATGCTGGAGAAGCCTTTGAAACTTTGGAGGATTTTAAAAGAGTGAAGAATCTTCTCATTGATGTGAAGTCTGAGTTGGTTTCCTCCCAGAAAGCTCTTGCTTCCTCTAGACAGAAGATGGAAGAACGAGAGGATCTCCTGGAAAATCAATTGGAAGAACTTGAAGACCAGAAGAGAAATATTATGTCTTACTTAACAACTCTGAAAGATGCCCATATAGAAGTAGAGAGTGAACGAGCAAGGCTTCGGGTTGCAGAGGCTCGAAACAAGGAGCTTGAGAGGGAGTTATCCATGGAGAAGGAACTTATGGAAGAGTTAGAGGAGGTGTTGAAGAAGGAAAGATACTCTCTGCACCAGGCCATCAATGAGATTTCTGCTCTCCAAAAGAAGCTAGAGAAGAAAACTGCCAAATTCGGGGAAATGCACGATCTTCTTCAGGTTAAAGAGGCGGAAGCGGTGGAGGCTAAACTCGAAATTCAGCATTTGAAATCTGAGCTGGCTACTCATAAGCTCATTTTGGAGGAAAAGGATTTGGAACTTCTAACAGCAAGGAAGAAGCTTGAGGAAGTCAACAATGAAGTTGCAGAGCTGAAGATGCTTTTGACTAGTAAAGAAGAGCAGCTTATTCAAGCAACTGCCTTGCTCAAGGAGAAAGATGAACATGTACACACACTGCAAGACGTGTTGGATGATACCAAGCTGAAATTTTCTGAAGCAGAAACTGTGGTAGAACGGATAGCAGAGCTCACTGATAAATTGGTTGGATCTATCAAGGATGAAGACTACAATGCATCCAAATCATTTGATGATTTTGACCATGAGTTTTCGCTCCAACTACTGGAGAAACCAACTAATGACTTTAGGTTGCAGATCTTACAGCTTGAAACTGAGCTGGAATCAGCTAAGGACAGCTTAAGAATTAAAGAAATGGAAGTCCTAGCTTCTCAGAGGGCTCTTACAATGAAAGATGAGGAGCTGAAGATGATTCTTGGAAGACTAGAAGCAAAAGAAGAAGTAAAGAAGATGAAAGAAGAGTCGGAAGATGCTAATGATCTGAAAAAGCTATGTGCTTTGGCGCAAGAGAGATTAGAGGAGAAAAGCATAGGAGACTTGGCAATAGAGAAGCTTCAACTCAAGGCAGCACAATTGGAAGTTGAAGCAGCAACCAGCGCACTTCAAAAATTTGCGGAAATGAGTGGGGAGTTTCTGAATAAAGCTAGCTTCAGCATTGAGGCTGATGGAGATAGTTCCGTTGAGAATGTCGAATGTTTAGCTGAGGTTACAACGGAAGTGACTCGGATTTCAGCCTTGACTGATAAGCTTGTGGAAGAGGCCGGCATTGTTGTAACTGCAGGACCTGCATGCCTGTAGTCTGTAGAGCAAGCTAGTGACCTAATTTCATGTATAGATTTCCAACTGATCTGTTTTCTATTCAGATGTATAAAACGTTATTTAATTTGCTAGGAGTCCTAGATTTTGTGCCACTGTTGTAGCCTTATTTAATTTGCTTTACCCTTTTGTGAAATTTCTATCCAGGATGTACAGGTAGTGTTGTTTTGGGGAGTCAATTTTTCAAAAAGATCTTAGATTTCAAGTTTGCGCATAAAATCGAAACCAGGCATTCTAGACGTGCTTCTTTTGCAAGCAATGTCTAAGGAGAACGCTGAAGCAATGATACACAGGCTACTGCAGGCCAGGAAATTAACAGAGAGAAAAGAGAGACGCCTTACCCGAGTTGATGGGCGTGCTCGTGAGCTGAATCAAACAATGCAAATAGCTAATAAGATATATACAGCTATATATACAACAGGGCGAAATATGTTTGCCCTAAAGTTGACACGGTACTGGTGTATAGTGCTCTTCAGCTGAAGTTAAAGAGTAAATGCCCATGCTAGCTTTGGTTACACCAGATCTGGATGACCCTATTATACCAAGGTTAGCTAGCTCTGGACATGAACAGAAGATAAACCTAGCACGCAATACCTGTGGCAGAATTGCCACCTTCTCTGAAAAGTATCTTCGTCACTGGATTTTTCCATGCCGGATTTCCTGAATTCTGACTGTCCATATTGTGACTGTCATCCTGTATAGCTGCACTCCAACGCTTCTTTGCTTTACACTTTCCGACTTTTGAACCAACAAAGATGCCCATTTTCATGGCTGTAAATAGCCCCAATGCAATCAGAATTGGCCTCACTGCCCAATGAAAATCCTCAAGGTGTTGGTACTTCTTCACCACTCCTGGACAAGTCTCGAATGTAACTGATTCAACCATAGCAGGATCAGCCACAAAGGTTGAGTTTTCATGCCCTAGAGTCGGTATTCCTGGGAACTTCACAACAAGGCAACCATTTGGTAGGATCCACCAAATCTTACCAGTAGCCCATTTCCCTCCCGTCTTACGAGGCCATTCAAATCGAGGGCTCAGAACATTGGGTTTTAGCCTAACAAATTGACCCACACAATAGGATTCTGCCATCTGAAACTCTGACGATGGTCCCTTCCAAAGAGTTTCCAACCCTATAAAGGCAACAGCTACATTACCATCTCGATCGATGGAATGGAGAATACCTACTGGCGAGTGTTTCTTGTCTTCTTTCTTCAAGCGTACCCAAACACCAGCTGCCAACCCAAAAGTAACCCGCTCCAGAGTTGAAACATGAACCCTTAATGGGTCATGGATGCCATGGACCCTCACCAAAACAAACCCATGTTGCTCCGTATCATGTTCTATACCCACCACTGTGCCTTCTGGAACATTCATGTTTTCAGGCTTGCAGGAGTTTGATGACTTTCTGGAACGAACTATGTCACCCACCAGCAGATGATCCTTTGAAAGAAACCACTCGGTGTAACCAGTGCTACTCGATTTCTCTGTGATCGCTCTATTCCCAACATATGTCCAGTCTACCTCACTGACTGCATTCTGCAAGCTGTTAACATGGTAGTTAGATAACTAGCAGATCAATCCAAAAGTAAGTGATCACCACAATTACATATAAACTGATATGACCTTGATATTTACCAAATTGTGTTTCAAACATCAATGTATGCACAGGTTCTTGATGCCTTCATATTTTTATTCAATGATGAGATGAGAAATGTGGCCATCACTTGGCATACATCTCCGCATCTTGCTTTAAAATTCTGCTTTGTATCCAAGTGGTTCATACAGCATCATTGCTTTAACATAACGACTTGACTAAGCAATAATGCATGCTATTTGACCAGCACTTGTCTGTACCTTGTAAAGCACATGTCTGTTCCCTAAATGACGATGGTTCTTAACATGAACCTGACTTAACTACTTAAAATAAGTTATTCCAACAATCTAGCCCTTCAGTAAAGTAAAACAGTTACACAATCAGCAGAAGTCTAAATATCAATTGTTCTCTCTACTTATCAAAAAGCAACAAGGAGAGTAGGAGACATTATACCCCTAATTCCTAAACATACCCAGGACCTAGAAGAAAGATAAGAAAAGTGCATCCTGGACGAGCACCTGCAACTACCTAGAAAGGCAACCTATCATATGAAACTATTCGTTATCTCAGAAACTCAAATCAGATACAGATTCATACCTTTTGAAAGCATGCAATATGTCCGTAATTGTAGGACGACTACGTAAATCATACTCAAAGCAGCCAAGAAGAATCTTCTCGATTGCAGGAGGAAGGCCACTAGGGATGTCTGGTTTTTCCTGCTTTCCGACAACTGAAAAATGTATTTCATCAACAGATCTCCCACACCAGGGCCTCACCCCGGTCAACATTTCTACAATGATGCACCCAAAACCCCATGAGTCAGTCTCAAAGGATATTGGACCTCTTACGTCTGGTTGCCATTGCTCAGGTGCCATGTAGTATGGGGTTCCAATCCTCCGAGTCATATCAGAGTTTACCAACGGAATGCCAAGCAATAGATACGGAATACCAAAATCTCCAAGAATTGCTTGGTCATTTTCATTCAAAAGAACATTAGAAGGTTTGAGATTAAGAACCAAGATCCCTCTAGAGTGCAGTTCGTAAATTCCCATAGCCACTGTGATCCCATACCTGTGTAACCAATAACACAAATAAGGATTCACCAACTAAAGCTTTTCCAGTAGTAAAAAGGAGTATTATTCACTATCCCATCAAGACAAAAATCACCTCAAAACATCACAAAGTGAGAGCTTTCCTCCTTTGAGCTGAGCCATTTTGTCACCAATAGATCCCTCATATAATTTCATTGCAATGCATATCTGAGATGACAGCCCAGAATATTCTTAACAAGCCAGAACTCATACAGGTAAGAAAATCTTCAATATAGTCCATCAAAAATAGAAAAAGGTGGCTTACCTTCCCAGTGATAATTGAAGTTCCATGTAGCCGACACAGACCTTCTATCCCTTGACACTTAAAATAAACCTCTTCAAGTTTATCCAACACAGCCTTCATGTTCTCCTCTTTGATTGGATGAAACATCTTGACAGCCACCTCATGATACTCATCAAATTCTTCAGTTGACTGATGATGAGTCGCTAACCAGACATCACCAAAGGGTCCCCTCCCAATCCTGTGTCTCAGTTTCAACTTTGCAGGTTCAATCCATGCACTTTTCTGGTCGGATGAGGCTCCAACAGTTCTCAGACGATCAGGATTAGTTTCCACGAGCTCATAATTAAATTTCAGATACTCAAATGTTGCCAACCGTTGGGCGGGAACATGCTTATCCATCCTTGATCTGCATTGAATTGAATTGATCATTGGGATATTTGTGATCAAATTCATCATTGCAAATAACAATCTATAAAGAGCTAAATAAGAATATAAAAATGCAAATACAAACAGTCACTGTAAATCTGCTGATCACCAGATTACACACTCAGTATGCCTTTGTCTGAGTCAGTATCGAACAATAAACTACAACTGCCATAGATTCTATACCCTTTTTCTTCACTTGCCTACATATGGATCATATTATAAGACACTGTAGTTAAATGCTCAAACTGTGATATAACCATACAAATTATGACTTATAAGACTTTCACACCAACACTATGTTGAGATATCTATCCCACATCGGGAATATGGGACCTTGCCTGTGAGTTTATAAGGGTTTGGGCTACTCTCTCTATTGCCAATTGGTTTTGGAGTTGAACCCCAGACTACTTTATCATGGTATCAGAGCGGGTTACCCACCTCCACGTGTGAAGCCCAAAGGCCACACGAACTCCACGACCACCCAAGTTGTTGTCCACGTGTTAGGCTTAAAGATTCGCCACACGTGCGGGGGCGTGTTGAGATATCTATCCCACATCGGGAATATGAGACATTGCCTGTGAGTTTATAAGGGTTTGGGCTACTCTCTCTATTGCCAATTGGTTTTGGAGTTGAACCCCAGACTACTTTATCACACTAATCACACGCACTGATCAAATCCAGACATGAATAAAACATAAAATCACAGACCCTTCATCAGAGTTCTAACCAGAAAGGTAAACAGTTGAAAAAATCCCTTATTACCTTGTTTGGTTCTACCTATTTGATCAGAAGCTAATCAGAAATTTCTAAAAAGCTCAAAGTGGTTTCAACCAATTTGATCAACATATGAAAAACTAACCCAGAAATTAACAGTAACCCAAAAACCAAAAAACCAACTGGGCTCTACCCACTTGATCAGTACACAAGAATATAATCAGACACAGTACAAAGTCAGCACAAACTACTAAATTTGCTGCACTTAAAAGTTCTTGAATGAAAGATAAAACAAACTAAAAACAGCAAACAAACAACTACAGAATCAGAAGCTAAGAAAAATAGTACTCACAGAAACAAGAAACAACGAAGAAAGATGAACCAGAGTTGGAGCAGAAGAGAGATGCAGGTCTTGTTGTTGCTCTGGTCCTTTTATGTTTAGCCGCTAATTCGGAGTTTTTATTTTTTGGGATTTCATCTCGCGGAATGACTGAATTGTCCCTCCTGGAAGTGTGTTAACTTGTTGGTCAATTCTTAGATGTGCGAAGGCTGGGAGTTTGAGAAGCAATAAATGATATGGTTTTCAATTATTGCAAGAACTTTAGTGAGGATTTGATTAGTTCCAGTTGGAGTCCCATTTACCATATATATATTTGTTCATCTCGCTTTTTACTGTTCACTCTAGCACTGTGCACCTACTGACAAAACACTGTTCTTGTCAGCAGTGTTGTGCATGAGGACTTTGTTTTTGGGTGCGCGTCATTTTTGCTCGATCTCTCTCACTTTATTTCTCCGTTCTTCTTCTTCTTCTTCTTCTTTCTCTGCAATGCTTCGTTCTCTTTCACAACGATCTAGGTTTTCTTCCTCAAGCCAGCTGGGTTGTCATCTCTTCATTGGAGACCTGAATTGTTTGGATAAATTTCTTTGAAATTTATCTTCAAATTGATTTCTCGATTGTTGCTTCTACGTTTCTTTTCGTTCTTACTTTTGATTTGCGATCTGAGCTGCGGTTTCTCACTTTTTCCTTTGGCAGGGTTTTGTAATTTGCTGGGTTTAATTTGGTTTGGTGAGTTTCAGGTTTCGAGCTGATCGTTACAAGGTATTGCTTCTTAAGTTGAATCTTCATATCTGGGTTTTCTGCTTGCTCTTTACTTGCTTGATTATGGAAGTATATGTGTACGTACCTATTCCAAGTTTGTCAGAAACTTAGTTTTAAGATATTGATATACTGAAAGTGTGCATCTGTTGGCCAAATTGAATCTAAATAACCAAATTGTTTCATGATCTATATCTGATTAGTAGTTTGAAAGTTTTATTTTCATCTTTCTTCACTCCTCTACTAAAGATGTTGATCAATGTTTCTGCTTCTAGGTTTGTCCTCAGATTGATAGAGAAAAAGAATGACCACCAACAGGAATAAGGATGCGATTCTAGGTACAATTGTGGTTCTATTGCTTGCATTCTGGATTTGTACAGTAAGATGTGAGGTCAATTTCAAGTTTTTTAATGGTTTGGCACTGATAATCTTCGATCACATATATTCTCGTGTTTGATTGTACTCATATTTGTTTTAGCTAACCTTGATTTCATAACTATGTTCCAAACAACAACGGAAAAGCTTACACAAAATATTGCGTACATGATGAATGCAGAAGGTTTCTTCCAAACTCAGGAAGGTCCTACAATTCTATCGCAGGTGAGAAATACTTCTCCTTTGTGGATTTGGTTCAT
Organism: Comarum palustre; assembly: GCA_951800085.1. Taxonomy (NCBI): domain Eukaryota; kingdom Viridiplantae; phylum Streptophyta; class Magnoliopsida; order Rosales; family Rosaceae; genus Comarum; species Comarum palustre. The sequence continues at coordinate 19,215,984 of OX637583.1, forward strand.
ACATTACTACAAAGGAAGGGAAAGAGACTGCATGCACATTGGGATGACTTTCTTCACATTTGATTTGTGATACATATATTGATGCTATTTATACGAATAGCATTAGGGAAAGAGACTACATATGAATGCAGAATGACAGTGACTGTGGATTTGATTTCATAACTGCATAATACTATAATATGAATCATAAAAATTCGATTTTGATCAAAGATGATTGAATTTCCCTCAAAAGTTTACCCAAAACTATAATATTAAATTTGATTTCATAACCCAAAAGTTCCTGTATTCTTAGATGGTATGGCTCCCTGTTTAAGAATGTTTTCAATCTTTTTCTATCTAGCCGTACATGGTAAATGTTTCATCATAAGTAGTATAAGTTGGACTCTTATGTTTTCTAAATACTGGAATATGTTCCATGGTTTAATATTTATCGAATTTATTGGAGTAAAATATAGGTCTGCAGGCCCTTATCATACTGTGAATTTCAATTTTGGTTATTTGTCTTTGTATGGTGACGCTTTTTCAGATTGAATTTCAATTGGTATTGTGTCTGGGAATTATTATCTCAATTTATAATGATTAATGTGTCTTATGTGCATCCCTTCTCATTTTCTTATAGTATGAGAATACCTCCCTTCACTTCAATTTCATTTTTAGGCGTGGTAATTGGTGGAGTATTCTAATTAACTGATTTCAAAATTTGTATAAGTTGTTGTGGGTTTTGTAGTAATCCTATTGTCTTACTGATTATTATTTAAAAAAAAACAGATGGTGAGAGCGAGATACTACATTGTATAACAGCTTTGGAATCCAACAAAGCGAACTTTTGGAACTACGATAGTGCACCACTGTAATACATTTTTATCCTAATTTTTTTTGTATTATATACTCATTCTTTATTCTTTCCATTTCATATGTTACCCAGTTCATTCTTTTGAAGTTTATTTTTCGTTTTGCTATTAGTTCTTTATCATCTCTCAATAATAATATTTTCTATTCTTCATAAATTAAAATATTTTTCACAATTGTAATATGTACGTAACAAATAGTAATCAAGGTGACTTTTGTTCTTTATATTAGAATGTAGTTAGCCTTCATAGTATTCAATCATTTATTTTGATAAATTTTGTGAGCATTTCAATAGGCAATTAGCTGTCCTTTTATTCTTTGTGGAATTATCTAGCTTTAATTTACCAACGTGTGATTCAATTGTTCTGCTCTTCATACAGGATGTGAATATATGTGATTTAGATCGTTACAGATTACTGCATGTCAGGAATGACTGGCTGTGATATCCTTTGAATGATTAAGGTAAGCTACAAGTCCTAAACACCATTATAAATTTTGGCTTCTCCAAATCGAATCATTATCTATGCATATTAATCATTTTGGCTTTATAATCGGAGCATTATCTAGGCTAATGAGATTTGATTTGTACAAAAATCGGGGCATTATCTAGGCTAATAAGATTTGATTTGTACATTACCAGGTTGTATGTACTTATAAAAATGCAAAGGTAACCTATGATTTCAAAATCCTCTTACATTTACCAAATTTTGAAGAAAGTCATCTATGTTCTAAAGCGTTATTTTTAATAGGGACAATATTTGTTAGATGAGATACAAAATCTCTGCATAATGTTTCCTAAATTTGGTGAATTACAATACACATATCTAACTGTAGTGTCTCACTTACTAGTTTTGCAGGATCCAAGCCCTCTTAAAGACATACCAGTTTTTTACTAACTTCTTTTTCTTGATAATCAATTATTTATTAATGCATTAGTCCTTTTGAAGTAAAAGTGCTTTTGCTGATAATTTTTGTTACAGCTTAATGCAAGTCCACTTGATCAAGACTTCTGTCGTGTAATTAGTTGCTGTCAGTGATCAGTCTCTTTCCCTGCTACCAGATTGAGTAGATCTTGATAAGTTATTTCAAAATCCTCTTACATTTACCAAATTTTGAAGAAAGTCATCTATGTTCTAAAGCGTTATTTTTAATACGGACAATATTTGTTAGATGAGATACAAAATCTCTGCATAATGTTTCCTAAATTTGGTGAATTACAATACACATATCTAACTGTAGTGTCTCGCTTACTAGTTTTGCAGGATCCAAGCCTCTTAAAGACATACCAGTTTTTTACTAACTTCTTTTTCTTGATAATCAATTATTTATTAATGCATTAGTCCTTTTGAAGTAAAAGTGCTTTTGCTGATAATTTTTGTTACAGCTTAATGCAAGTCCACTTGATCAAGACTTCTATCGTGTAATTAGTTGCTGCCAGTGATCAGTCTCTTTCCCTGCTACCAGATTGAGTAGATCTTGATAAGTTGTTTTCAGTTTTCTACCATTAGATTTCCCAATGTGCATGCAAGAAAATACATTGTTAAGCTATCTCAACTTTATGGAATGCTTACCCGAAAAGGTCATCAACTATGAAAAACGCTAGCACTGGCTTGCAATTCCTCGTTCTTGTGATTCTTTATATCTCTAATAAGTCACAGCTAGTTCATTGTTGGCTTGCAATATTTATATAAACAGTTTGTTTATTTACAAAAAAGCAGTTGTACGTCACTGCTCATGTCATGTCCACTAAACCTTCTTACACTTGGTAATTACCCTTTACTTTGGGTTTGTTTTCACGGTTTATTACTTTGCATAATTTGTTTTGTGACATTGCTTTGTCCTCACTTTGTCATATTTTGATAATGCTACTCAGCTATTTATATATTGCTGATTTATTTGTCATATGTCAATATCTACTAATTTGATAATATAAATGCGAAGGTGATTAGATTTTGATTATGGTCTTTTATATCATGTGATTATCTGTGATGTATTTTTTACATAATTGTAGCATATCCAATAGGTGCATCAAGTTTTTATATGAAATAATTAACTGATTTATAATCTAGCATAATTTATTTCCACTGAACTGTTAATTTTGAGAGGAAATTGAATTGTATGTGCCCAAAATATCCTTAAGAGCAGTTTATAGCTCCCGAAATTTCTTTCATTTATAAATATATCCAATGGAAGTTAGGATTGATGCCTCATTAGCATTACTGTTTTGAGCATTGGTTGGCTCAATAAATGGAGGAACTAGTACTCAAATTCTTCAAAGTCCATTATGTTGGAATCAGACTGATGCTTTAGCCATTTGTAAAAATAGAGCAATGAGGAGATATATTAAATTTGTGTCTAAATAGACATCCACGATATTTGTAATATACCAAGATGCAGAGTTGTCTTTTTGATTGTGACTTGTTATCACAATAAATTTTCGGTTTGAACATTTCTTTGAAATGTAAGCTCATGAAATTTCATTATCATTTATTTCTATGCAGTCATACAAACATGTAAATATTCTAAAAATTATGAATTAGATATAAGAACCAAGATTCATAGTGGTCACATTATTTTTTGATGCTTTGTGAAAATGTTTTTTCACTATATGAGGTTTGTCATTTTCGATGTTATAAATTTATTTTATCATAGCAACACGATTTATATGATATTCTAAGAAACACATGTAATAAAATTTAACATGCATAACATACAACATTATAATATGTCTCGATATTCGCACGATTAATTTTCTTATGTAATATGCATAATATCATGAGTAAAATTTAACGAAAGTGACAACTGTAATTTAAAACATACTTGTTGGTTTGCCAAATAAACCATATCTTAATGTGTTCCTGCTTGCAATGGTTACGGTTGTTCTCGCAATTAACATTTTTAATCGGATTTTCACCATAAGTGACATGTTGATCCTCACACTGCATTGCGTTTATCACACAAAAAAAAAGATTCACATGATTAGTCACATTTAATCACATATACTCATCATAAATAATAAGTAAATAGATAGTTTTACTTTATAAAATAGTAAATCCCCAAAACAGTAATTACTTTACTGTTTTACTTTCGTAAAAAATTTTGATTTATCAGAAAAGGGTAAAATCCTTTTTTTGTGGGTTGGATCCGGGTCGAATGGTGCGGCGATGGGTTTCAAAATCAGGGTCGAGATCGGGTTCTGGGCATTAGTTGTCGGACGAGGCGGAGGCGGGGCTGGACTTTCGGCACAGGCGGGGCTAGGCGACAGAAGACCAAAACAGGGCTGAGATCGGTGGATTTGGGTGAGGTAGAAATAGGCAGTGCCGGACGGTGGGAGAGGTCTGATCTGGGTTGCTAAATTGATGCGCGCAATGGTGGCCCCTTTCGAGGAGGTGCTCGTGCTCTCCTCTTCGTCGGGGCGGCGTGGAAGGCTGGACGATAGTAGTTTGGTCTGGTTTGGAAACATGTCGGATCGAGTCCGGGTCGTCTGGTCTAAGGCGTTTCTGTGTGTGCGTGGAGAATGACCGGTGAATGGGATTGGTCGCTGACTTGGGGGTGCATTGGGGGCTGGGGTTTGATCTAGGCTAGGCGTCGCTGGTGGGTCGATGACAACATAGTTAGCAGCTTTGGGAGGTGAGCGGTGCTCCGTCGAGTTTGAGGGTTGTCTCACATGCCATCATTGAGGGAAGAAGAACGACGTAGAAAAGATAAAAGATTTTAGGGTTTTTTTCTTTGAAAAATTCTCGGAGCAAAAGTGCTGATAACGTGTAAAAGTAAAATAGGAATCGAGATTGGTATACTTATTTTATTACTTATCCTCTTTATATAGAGATGTGATATTACAAAGATAATTACAATACTCCTATTGACAATAATAACTGATTGATAACTGATTGAGTAATTACATCTGTTAATCGTTAATTCAATAATCAACATTTTGACGAATGTACATAATCCGTATTATAATTAAACGTTGGGATTATAGTGGATGAAGACCAGCAAGATATCACTCAAATTTCGCAGACGAAGCTCCCAGCTGGGTTTCCTAATGTTACAAGACGGCTATCATTTTGTCCATCTACAATGTCTGCCTTGTCAACTGCACTACCATCTAACAAGCTTTTCCGATCCAATATTTAACTGGATTAGCAAAATCAAGAAGGAAGATTATTGATTACAGCAACTGGATCATCTCAAAAATAAGCACACGCAGTAATTTTTTTCATATTTTAACCAGGACTGGATGAAATCCAATCCCCAAATATATTCATTCTTACACTCACAGGGGAAGAACCTTCTTGACAATTTGGTCACTGAGCTGAGCAATCTGGGCGTCCAAAGCCCTCAATGTCTCCTCCTTCTGCTCCTCCAACTTGGCCAACGCGTCCTGCAGCTCCCCCTCCACCTTCTTCCTCCCCTCCGCCAGCTTCACCTCCACTTCCGCCTGCGTCTCTTTCTTCATCTTCGACAGCGCCGCCGCTATCTCCGCCCTCGCCGCCCTCATTATCGCCACCCCTTGCTCCTCCAGCTGCTTCACCTCCGCCGACGTGTCCTTCACGCTCCCCAGCTTCTCCCTGATCGACGCGTCCCTCTCGTCCATGAACTTCCCCAGCGGCGAGTAGTACAGCTTGTCCAGCGCCACCATCAGCAGCAGGAACTGCACCGCCTGGATCGGCAGCGTCAGGTCGAAGTCGAACAGCGCCGCCTTCTCTATCTCCGCCGAGAGCGACGGCGGCGCCGCGGCCAAAGAGGTGGCGGCGATGACGGAGAGGGACTTAAGGGATTGAAGGAGGTGGGGTTTGGTTAGGGTTTTGGGGATGGAGATTTGGAGAGGAAGGAGCCTGGGCTTGGCTACGGTGGAAGCAGAAGCAGGGGCCGAGATTGGGACCTTGGAGGAGGCCATGATCATGTTGGCCATGGCGATTTGCTTCTTCAAGATTGGCTTAGTTTGTTTCTGTGGGTTTTGATATTATGGATTTCGGAAACTAAAAAACCACACTTGTGTTGGGTTGAAATGTTATCCAATCTCATTCTTCGCCACTCATTTGGTATGAGGCTCTCCTATGAGCTAGTGATCAGTGAGTGACTGGGACTGTCACTCTCCCCCGCACGTGCCATACGTGCTGCAGTAAAATCAATCACTAAATTCTTTAGAAACACAAAAGTTCAGGGTAAAAGAACAAACACAGAGAGAGAACTGGGGAAGAAAATGCATAATGTCAATGTCCCTGGGGTGTGTGTGCTAATCTATTCTCCATACATCCCTACGGGCGTAGCGTTTCTCGAAGCAAAGCCCGAAAATCTTCCTAAAGCCAAGTAACAACCCAGTGGCTACGCCTGGGGAACAAGCGTAGCCTCTTCTGGATTTTCCTCCTCCTACTACAGGTGACAGTGCTAGCCTCGAGTATGGAAACCACTCTCCCAGTATGAATGGGAATCCTGTCTCACCGTGTCGTTCAACAGCAAGTTGGTCGTCATACTCACAGACCCCTTGATTCTCAATGTCGTCACAATTGTAGTATATGTTGTTGTCCTGTTCTACTCCTTTGTTCTTCTGTTCTTCCTCTTGCTCGCTCTCTTCCTCATCGAAACTAAATGACCTGCATATAACCAGTTGAATCAGTGTCGGCGTGAATGATAAAGATGAAAGACAACCACAGAGGCATTGCCTCTTACAAAGAGGAAGTGAGAAATGGTAACAGAGAGAGCCCACCTCCTGTGTTGTTTTGAGCCAGTGAACCTTTTTGATTGCTTCTTTGTATTTATGTAGCTGATTGAAACATGCCGAACAAAATCAAGCTGCACGTCCCAAAAACAAAAAGACGGTTAGACATAAAAGAAGAGACTTCCAATAAGAAACACTTAACCAATCATAAAGCAGGTTTTAAGTCGAAATGGCAATGCTAAATGTTAGGATTGGGAAGGGTTTATAGCTCCACTGAAAAACTTTTGTACCACAGCATTCATGGCAATAGCTCAGAGCTGGAATTTTTCCCTTCCCATGAATACAGAAACAAGAAACAATAATGGGGAAGAACAAAGATGTGAGAACTTAGAATTGAACACAGAAGATTTTACAAAAGTGGTTAGCAAGAAATTCTAGTACTAGATGGATCAACATAGCTATAACCAGGCATAGAACCAAGAGTTGATCAATTGATGCTAAAAGCCATTTCAAAGGGATATTCAATAAATTGCACCTCTAAACTATAGACATGCATAATGCCAGCAGGAGGCGGCGCCTAAAGTCTCAGTCATATATTTCAACCAAATCAGCATAAGAGTGACAAACTGTGCAAAAGATAAAATTAAAAGCCTCAAGGGACCTGCCATTAAACCTGATCTCCATCTCTGATTCCGTAGTCTCTGATATGGTCGGTTTCAACGAGTAGCTTCTGACCAGCATATCCCAAGCAGAAATGTCCCCACACGTGCAGCCTCCATGAACCATAATTCAACAAGGAAATATCTGAGTGTTAGAAACACATGCAAAAGAGTTTGATAGCGCAATTAAAATTCTCATCTCAAGAACTTTAACCATCACAATTTTTCATGGTAAGCGAACCACTTCGGGTACATTTTCATAGAACAGATATCTGAACTTCATTTCTGAGTGCCTACATTATATTTGGTTATAAGAACCATTTCAATTACTCCAAAACAGACAAATGACGATATGAACATACCATGAAATCTTTCCAGGTCCCTTCTGTGGCATGTGACTGAAAACCGCCTCCACCGCCTGCTTCAATTCTAAAACAGTGGCAGTCTTGGGAACCTCAATATCTGCGCAAAATGAACATCTTAAAGTCAGGCAAATCCTCCAGGAAAAAGAAAACAAGGAAATGTGGTTAACGGTGATATCACAATCTCCATTTATATGGCTGACAGCCTATATTCTCCTAATGCTATTTTATAAGAGATGCCTATGCAATTAAATCAGAACAAATTCACATAACACCAGATTGAAAATTTCTTAACCTTTCCAAAGATAATCAATCTTTCACATCGAAACCGGAATTTTAATACAAAAATGAGTCAATTTTCTTGGCGACCAAACCAGACGGCCGATTCATCAATGCGCCACATGAAATTAAAATCAGAGGAGTAATTTTTCAAAATTTTACCATTTCCTTATACCATATAAGAAAAATTTACCAAAACAACACGATCAAATATCACAATTCACCAACGCACACAGAGATGAGGGAGTACCGAAGCTAGAGCCGTCTAATTTGAGAACGGAGAGCTTGAGCGGCTCCTGATGGAGCGCCGAGTAGGAGAAGCTCTTCCGCGAGAGGCCGTCAGTGATCATAAGCGGCGAGAACTGCAACGACCGGGAGCGCCGCGGCCGCTCCGCCGATGATGATAACCTAGGGGCAAAATCGTCATCCTGGATGTTCAACGCGCTATACGACATGCTATCTGAAGCACCACCACCGTCTCAACCCATACGACGAGCTTATAACTAACAAGAATGCAGAATTAAAAACCATTGGAAAGAAGGAGAGAGATTCCCATTGGAGGACATCACGCTTCTTCGCAATTGTGAAATTCACACAAAGAAGCGTCTGGGTTAGGATTTGGCTTTTGGTTTCTGTCTGGGAGCGATAGAATTTGGAGAAGAAAGGAAAGAGGTGAAAAAAAAGGAGGGAGACTTCCTCTCTTTTTTTTTTTTTTTTTTTTTCTTCTTTGGGTTTCGGAGGGTGGGGACGACAGTCGATGCGGAATTTAGCTTATATGAAGTCTCACGCTCCTATCTATTTTGGTAAAAAAAAAGTTGAAGAAAATATACTCCAGGCTTAAGAGTCATACTGTAGCAAGACAACTTATTGAATCCATTTGATGCGGCTGATACCAACAATCTTGCAGATAATGCTACTTATAAATTGTTTCTGTACTCATCATGTATGATCAGAATCTGAACACTCAGCTGAACAAGACTACTTATATTTGTTGTCTAACCCCCCTCCCTCTACAACATTCCAAGTATTGAATCCAACTACATAGCTACAACATCAAGTATTATCATAATCCTCTGTAAGATTCCTATCAAAGACAAAAAAATATATATCACTTTATGTCAGAAAGGGAGTTTAAACAACTAGGTTCCTCATTATGAGCAAAGCCTAAATTAACTAAGTTTACAATTAGTTGTGCTTGGATCCCTTTAACTTACCATTACACCACATAAGGCCACTTGAAGGTCCTAGACGAGGATGGGATGAATAGATCATGAACTTTTTCGCTCTATCCCACATATAAGGATAGCAAATATTTGGTGTGTGTATAAAGAACAAATATTGGGAAAATAAAAATAACACCAGTATGTTTTATAACGTAGAAACCTTGAATTCAGTGGAAAAAAATTATGTGCTCTTAACTGAAAGACAAACATTTTCACTATTGTAACACACACTACTACAAGACTCACAATCCAAAGGATGACACAATGCCTAGCCATTATGCCTAGTCTACATACTAGCGCTCAACTGAACTTTTTCTCCTATTTCACCCAGTGTTTTACAAAGGGAACAATAAGCTTCAACAGAAATTAACTATCTCCTATAGCTAATTCTCTATGACAGCTTCTTTAGTTGCATCACCGAGACCGTCCTCAAAGTATGCAATGTACAATGAAATGAGTTTGAAAAGGTTTTGGTGCTCAGCTTTAAGATTTACTATCACAAGGAAGACGTAGAGATAAATGAACAGTTAGCACAATACTAGACTTAGAGTGAAGAAAACAACAATGACAATTTTCAACACATAGACAACCAAACAAGGGAAAAACTTTGTTCTCTATTTATAGGCCAAGTGCACAGCTATGAGGAAGTAAACACGTTAGCCACATAAACAAAAGATCTTTTGGACTTTAAACTTTTGTCAGAAAACAGGACCAGTAGGATCATAGGGATCCCTCCAATCATGAGACAGCAGCTGAAATAATTTCTTAGAAACGGAGTAAACCAAAAGAAAAGAAAAAAAGGGTTTGAAAAAACTAGGTCACTCTTTAAAACAAAAGACTTTACAAAACCATTTTGCAAAAGAGATTCAAAGGTCAACTCTCATGTAGCTTGGGCGGCCACATAGGTTGACTGAATAGCTTGGGCGGTGCATCACATGGGCCAACCACCAACTTGGGTTGTGTTCCACAAAACCCAACTGGTCTCAAAAGTTCAAGACATATGATCATGGTTAGGCTTGACACACTTCTCTAGATTGACTTTGAGCCTAAAAACAAATACTCAAATGTTGTGCTTTAAAAGAGATTTGAAATTCAAATACTTAAAAACTGAAGCAACCACATTTGAAACATGCACAGATAAGGCTCAGCAGATAGGATAGATACAACAGGGGTACCTATCAAATCTAGATGGCAAACAATGCTGTCATTAGTAGTGAAAGAATGTGATGCATATGCATGAAACTGTCTAATCCTTATGAGGTCAGTCATGTACTGTATTCTTCACTTGTTTAGTCCATGCTGATTACTTTGAGCAGTCCTTGCTATCACACTACAACATGTAGGTCAAATCCTTGTGTTTTGATCATAAAGAGATAGCCAACAAATCTTGTACCCACACCAAAACTATTAATGCCATTGGATTTCCCTGAAAAAGATAAATGCATCAGTCAATATATCAAAATATGTCAACTAGAAAAGAGGAAATGCAGTAAAAGATTGTGAAAAGTCCAAATATGTACTACCAATACGGGCTATAGTTGCAAGACATTTTGCCGTTGCGATGTGGGATAAGAAGACAACTGCATAGCCATAGGCATCAAATGACAAATCCCGAGCTCCAGCAATGAACGCACCAAGAACTATCAGTCCAACACTGATAACAACCTTAAAAATTTCAGTTAAATGAGGAAATCATGTAGATGGCCAATAAAGTAATATCTACCTAACCAAACATCACAAGTTTACCACTAAACACGGTTAACAACGATACATTCTCTTCATGATCAATTGCAAAATAGATGCGTCCAAGGCTTCTCAAAGATTAAAGGAGTGAGATTTTTGTTGGTTTTGGTAAATCTCTCTCCTTAATTTTTATGATCCAACAGTCCGCTAAAGAATCACGTAATTTCCAAGTAAACTGCCTCAGGTATAGCTCACGAAAGCAGGCAGTCACATCAATCACTGCCTCAGTGATCAAAGCCACTGTTGGGATTCGTACATACTTGAAAGAGTGTGATGACATTTACACAATGGAATTGATACCACGAGAGAGCTGCTTTGTTGAACATCACCAGCAGCACTACGTATCAATATATGAACAATCAAGCATTTGTCCCATCGAGGATCCGATACCGGAAGTGTCAAATTCTTGCCAGGACTCGACGCCCTCAAAGGCATCACTGAGCTCTCAGCGTCGTCGGTCTCTAGCTCCGTCGTCGTTGAAAATTGTGACGAAAATGAGAGTATAGATTACTCAACGTGTTCGATATGGAATTCAAAGGGTGGCTATGAAGGTCATCTAGGGCGGGTCGAAATGGGCAGGTCTGATTTATGACGTTTAGGTGAGGACTGAGGATGCTCGGTTCTGACCCTATAAAATAGCGGATCCAGGCTGTGAGTCGGGTGTCGTTGACCCGACAATGTGGTGCATTTATGAAATTTCTTTGACGGAAAATTCCATGTTTATTTTTTTGGGTAAATTTTAAGAAAGGTACATGTATGACAAATGGTTCACTAACAACTTTGGTAGTTGTTTCAATTTTCAAAACAATCAAAGTTGTACATGAACTTGTAGTTTCAACCGAAAATATGTACATATCGTTAAATTCTCTGTTATCTAATTGTTTTATGTTAAACTTTGAGGGGCAAATCCCTCACACTTTAATTTATCAATAATAAATTATTAAAATTAATAATTATAAGGAGAGGAAAATAAGAAAAAGAAAAAAAGTATTATTGTCTTTTTTTTGTCTCCGTTCAAACCTAGCATACACAAAAATAATGATCGAGGTATATAACTATAGAAAAAATACAAACCCGGTAACCTACAAAAACAACAAATATTAAAGAAAGAAATCAGTTCATGGGAAAACAACAAAGTTTTTGAGATATGGTCTCATTAGTCAGAGTTTTCAAGATTAAAAAGGTATATAAATAGAAAAAATAATTAAATAGAAAATATAAAGAAAAAAATAGAGAAAACCTGAAACTGTCATTTGAAAAATGAAAAATTACATAAAGTTAACGATGTTACTAACGACATGTATTGAAAATGTACCTACTTTTAAACGTTATGCACCATTTTGATTGTTTTGAAACTTGAAATACCAAAATTGTTAGTGGACCATTTATCGTGTACTTTTCTTAAAATTAAACTTTTTTTTTCATATGAGTGTCGTTGGTCTTGGTCCGGATAGTGAAACTTCCTTGTGATCAAATGCGATTCATTTTTGTTGAATCGAAGCTTCGGTTTTGTTATTGACCAGAAGAAAAGAACTTCGATTTGCTTTTATTTTAGGAAGATGTCTTATCTGGTGATTTGGAATATGTATAGGAATTTTGATTGATTGTTTGTCGATTATGTGTAGGAATTAAACCAAGCCTTAAGTAAATACTTTTAGCTCCTACATTTTAGTAACTTTTAAGTGTTCTAGTTTTATTGTCTAGAGTTATCCAGTTAATTAGGGAGAATTGTAGTTTTTGTGTATTTTAATCTTATAGCAACTTGGGTGCTCTAGACCTTTGGTTGCTGTGTATATAAGACTGCTGATGTACTACTGAGTTTTGCTTTTGGTTGAATGAACACAGAACTTCTCCTTGGCCCAGTTTTCTTGTTTTCATTTGTGTGTTGTGTTCGTATGAGTTAGGGTTGTTCTATAGAGTTCATCTGTTCTGTTTCATATTGCTGGTGTGGTGTTTGTTTTGCTATTGAGATTCTACACATACATCTCGCTGTATTGAACTACTAGTACTATTTTATGTACAGCTATATTTGATGTATCTATCTCAATCGCTATTAGATTTTAAACTTAGTATATAGATATGTGTAGATCGGAAGAACTTTTTGACTTAAAACATAACGTTAATTTGTGAAGGAGAATAAAATTCCATGTAGCCAGTTTCGTGATTCAAAGATCAATCATGCAGAACTAGAATTTGTGAACGATGAGATGAAATTTGTGAATAATTTCTACCAACTCAACCTCCCTTTCTTTCTGGTTACTTCTTCCTCGTCCCATTGAGACAGAAAGGGATTTAAAACGAGAACTTACAATGATGAAAGCTTGGCATATATATAACCTTGAGTAGTGGGTTCAAAGCTTTTGATGATCATGATTTTGTATATATAACCAACAAAACTTGAAGGAAAAGATGAGCATGTTCATGATAAGTAAGGACAGTCAAAAGTTTTATCTTGGTGTCCAATGTCTACCGCTCAGCAGTGAAATGACCTTTTTGCGGCTCTTTGCAAGTTATTCAACCTCCTGCTCCTGAATACCATGAGGAATCCAATCATCTCGTTCAAGTTTACATGATCAAGGATAATGATCACTTAACATAATTAGCTAGTTCAAGTTTCACTTAATTATCGAATCCGGCCGCCAACTGTGTTATACTCGAAAAATTCTTGTAGGGTTTTCCTTTGATAGAGTTTCGATGGATCATTGCTCGTGAAGAGCGTATGGAAGAGTTTGATTCTACAATTTGATTCAAGGGGGGACATATATGTTCCTCTACATGACCTTCAGGAATACAAGCAAAGTGATAAGCTGATTCTCATGTCCCCAGATTACAAAGACTGTTGTCTCCCTGCTTGGTCTGCCAGTCTGCCAGTCTGCCAATGCTTTGATTTGAAATGCGCTATATTTAGATAATGAATAAGACATGATGAAAAACACAAGTACTTTGATTTGAGAGTTTAGGCCATTGATACTTTGATAGTCATCAAACTCATCACTCTGTTATTAGAGGCAACTCTTACCCCAAAATCCAAAGGAGGTCGAACTGAAGCATCTACGAATATCTCCAGCCATGGAAACTTCAAGCAGTGAGTGCGAGGGGACCTCTCTAAAAGATAAGAATAAGAACACGAACATGGAATAGTGTTGCTCAAAAGCCAAAGCTTATTGCTTCCCACTTCTACTATAATTTTTATAGAATATTCTTAAATATATACTTTCTTTATAGATAGAGTTTAAATATTCTGTATAGTATAGATATATGAGATATTGTTTTCCTATTAAATCCATGATTGTATCTGTATATATACCTCCATTGGAGAATAATAATATTGTTTGAAAACCATTATCAAACCATTCTTTTTTACTTGGTATCAAAGCCAGGTTCAATCCTGCATCTGAAAACCACAAATCTGCTGCATTGTTACTGAATCAAATATCATACCAAATCTTTGAATCTCAAATCAACAAATCCCAAACCCCGAATTCCAAAACTCAAATTTCGTTTTCGTATTCGTATTCCGCTGTTTACCGTACCAAAACCCTAAATCACCAAAATTCCCAAATACCGAATATCGAATCCCAAACACAAAAAAACCTGAATTCCAAAAAGACTCCTCTAAAATTATATCTCCTAGCACCACAACCAGACATGAATCCGCTTAAATTCACAAACAAATTCTGAATCCGCCCAAATCCACAAACAAATCATGAATCCGCCCAAATCACAAACAAAATCCTGAATCCGCCCAAATCCTCTTTCTTTTCCATGTCGACAAAGATTTTAATTTTTTTGTCTTTGTCTGCATTGGTCCCCCACAACAGCCAATTCAATCAACAAACCTACATACACTACAGTCGGACACCTCCCCAAGAGCACTCGAACTACCAAAAAGCCTCTCCAGAGAACAACCTTCTTTAAAAGCACCACCAAAGTCTCTCCTAGAGCAAATCCCTCATGACTCACCAATGTCTCCTTTGGAGCGAAAGTCCACCCTAAGTTCATAAAGCTTCGAGCAAGAACACAGTCCGCCAACCCAGTTCTAAGGAGCAATCCTTAGTCCATATCCTTTTATCTTTGTGGTTGAAGAAATAGTAGAAATCAACCCATATGGTCTCCCAACGCAGCTCAAGGCGCGTCGTCGCCTCCTGAAGCTAACACAGACACTGACAACACTGCCAAGCTGTTGAGCCATCATTCCAAGTCAAGCCGCGCTGCGAAGCCGAGCACTGAGCCAACTCGCCTGCACTCAGACACGCCAATCGCACCGGTTGAGTCGCGCACTGCACCAGACGGAGATAAGGCACTGGTTGCGCCATGTGGCGTCCAACAAGTGGGTTTTGATGTGCTTGAAGCAGCTGAACAAGAAAACACAGTTTAATGTGGGACCCATGACAGATCGAGTAGTGAATTATCAGCTTCTTCTCCTTCTTATAGTGACAGATCGAGTAGTGACCCATGCTTGAGAGAAAGAGATCAGATGGAGGAGAGACAGAAAAGCCATCATCCTCTGTTGAGCGGTGTCAGGAGTACCAAGTTCAACCATGGCTTCTCCGCAGCTCAAATCCAATCTCTTGCAGCCATTTGTGAAGCTCTCATACCTCCTCTGTCACCGGATACATCTGACCAAGCCCTCCACTCCTTCTACAAAGCTTCTGGGTCTGAGCCTCCTATACCAGATGAGGTAGCAGATTTGATAAGGAAGAGAGGTGCACCAGAAGCTGTAGGGGTACTGTCCTTCTTCCTCAAGGTCTTGTCCTACAGATTAGGGACTTTACTGGTATGCGGGTATCCTGGCCTTGACAATAAGTGGCCTTTCATCCACAACTTTGCTGAAATGTCTTTAGAAAAGAGAGAAGAAGCTCCACAGAGATGGTCAAGGGAAAAGCGTCTGATACCTTTGAGACTCTTGTTTGTGGTGGTCAAGATCTTCTTCTTCTTCTTCTGTTTCTTTTTCAGGATCGTTGAAGATTCACTAAACCCGTCATGGAAAGCAATAGGATACAGTGTAAACAAGAAAGAAAAGTTGATCAAGACTCACAAGGAGAGACCTCTTGAGAAGGGAATTGTAGAAACCATGAACAAAACTGACTCCACTCTCATTGAATGTCTCACCAAGAAAGGCATTGAAGTCACGAATGGTGCAGCTCATCCCCAGATCCACAAGATCAAATGTGATGTTGTCATTGTTAATTCGGGATGTGGTAGAGGAGTTGCAGCTGTATTACTAGCACAGTCAGGAGAATCATTCATTTTTGTTTTGTGTATACAGAAGACCAATTAGCAGATGTTCTTACGAAAAGAGTGTCAAGGAAAGTATTTGATAATTCGGTAGGCAAGTTAGGCATGATCGATATCTATGCACCAACTTGAGGGGAAGTGTATAATATTCTCAAATATATACTTTCCTTGTAGATAGAGGTTAAATATTCTGTATAGATATAAGAGATATTGTTTTCCTATTAAATCCATGATTGTATCTGTATATATATACCTCTATTGGAGAATAATAATATTGTTTGAAAACCATTATCAAACCATTCTTTTCTACTACTTGAACTGGGACAAACGTGGCCTGTGGATCACCATTGTACCGATACTGTTCCAACTTAACCACATTTTAAGGTGTTGGGTTTTAATCACAAAAGACATCAGTACAATTGGATACAATCCATCCACTTATAAGTTATATTTTATTTGTCTATTTTCTGATGTGATATCTTTCCTATCCAACACTCTCTCTCACGTGCAACTTAACTTTTTAGGTTGACACGTGAAATTCATTCAGTCTAATTCTCACATCGGAAATTGGTACATTCATTCGGTCCAATTTCCATTTCAGAAATTAAGGTATGTGGTCCAAGGCTCACTGTAGGCACTTGGTATGGTATGAGCCAATCAGAATTTTTTCGACGGCAATTCGATTCGATGAACCCAAATTTGGGCTCATTATGCTGGGAGACTTTTTCCCATTACGCTGGGAGAAGTAATTGAAGAGGGACCCGCTCTGATACCAAATTGAACTGGGACAAGTGTGGCCCGTGGATCATCATTGTACCGATATTGTCCTAACTTAACCACCTTTTAAGGTGTTGGGTTTTAATCACAAAAGGCCTCGGTACAATTGGATACAATTCATCCACTTATAAGTTATATTTTATTTGTCTATTTTCTGATGTGAGATCTTTCATCTCCAACAATCTTCAAAGTTCAAAGTATGAAAGCCAGTGGGGCAATATTGCTGCATTTTTCTACGAAGGGTGACATTAAAATGGACCAGACAGACTTGGGTATCTAGCTAAGGACGACTGCAAAGTGATGCTATTGCTTGGATTATTACTCAAATTAAGGCTCCAAAGCTCACTAGGAATACTAAAATGTTTGGCTAATTCGGGTGAACTGGTGAAGTTCATGAACACTTGGGTATCTATTATCTAACTCCATCAATTCATGAATTAGTCCCCTGGTTTATGGAGTGGCTCTTTCTAGCTAGGCATTTCTAAATCCATTTTGTTCACACTTCACGCTAAAGGCTGGACTAGGAAAGCTATAGGTCAAATATCAAACTTAATTCACACTGATCTAGCGCAACATGTGATGTACTTTTCTTCCTTTATGGATTATACTGGCTTTGTCCAGATCGGGAGGACTTTGTTCCTCCTACTAGTGTCAATCACCCCTTTTTTTCTTTAGATATATGGTCACCCATACTTAAACAATGGTTCAATTATCACCGTGTACCCTTATGAGAGCTTGTGTGTTTGTATGTTTAAAGTGCAGTTTGACACTTATCAATTCGATTATAGGTGCTCACGCGTGGGTTTATCACTCTCAATTTTCTACGGTTCCGGTGGATAGAATGTACGATGTTGGTTTATGGGAGCTTATCCTATGGGTTGTGGGTCTCCATAGGATTCGGATATATATTGGGATTTAGTTTGCATCGGTCTTTCGGGCATAATCAATGTTTCGATTTAACACTCTTCACTACCTCACGGCTACTGACAGCGTTAGTGATAGCAATGTTAACGAGCATGAGTGATGAATGTTGTAGATTTGTTTGTGTTGTTGCGTCCTATATTTTCGAATGTAGAACTTTATGTCCATAAATTTGTGAGCTATTGGTTTCCTGTCACTCTTTCAATTTTGATCGAGTTAGGGACATATGATCTTAGTTATTAGGATCTTTTCGGCCATGTATTTACATGTTGTGTAATTGGGTTTGGCGCCCCACAATTAATGAACTATTCATTTTCTCCAAAAAATATCTATGAATTATTTAGGAGAAAATACTATCACTCCATTAACTTTCATGTGCTAGACAGTTTACTCCTATATATTTCCATTTCAATCAATCACTTCATTAACTTTCCAATATCACACAATTTGGTTCATCCGTTAAGTGACCTTTAAATTTTGTCGTTAACTTTAATTTTTAATTAATTTTTGGATAATATGAAACTTTCAAAAAATCATTAAAAATATCTCTGATGTCCAAGCGATGCTCTGAAAAATTATACAAATTCGTAACAACGTGTACGTTAATCTTATGGCTCAAACGGAAAAATTAGACAAACTAAAAGTTTGAAAATAATTTTTGAAAATACAAATTGAAATAAAATAGCTCAAAATATATTTTCCTTCTAAAAATAGACAATGTTACAATTTAACACCCCATAATGAATAAGTTAGTAATTTTAACAGGAAATGTTAAATTGTAACATTTTCTATTTTTGAAGAAAAATATATTTTGACCTTTTTATTTTATTTTCTATATATATCTTGAAATTTTAGTAGCTTTCAAAAATTATTTTCAAACTTTTAGTTTGTCAAATTTTGTCTTTCAAGTTTAACGTAGAAGCCATTACCAGTTCGTAGGATTTTTCGGAACATCGTTTGGACATTGGAGCTATTTTTAATGATTTTTGAAAGTTCCAAATTATCTAAAAATTAAAGTTAATTGAAAGATTTAACGTCCAGTTAACAGAATGACCTAATTATATAACATTGGAAAGTTAATGGAGTGACGGATTGAAATTGAAATATATTGAAGTAAACTACCAAGTACATAAAAGTTAATGAAGTAATCAGTATTTTCTTCAATTATTTACATATGATATGTCATTATATGTGTACTTAATCAAAAAATTTAAATTCTTTTTTACACGGTGTGATGCACGCTCAAATTGTATGTTGACGCTTTTAACTTACACGTACAATCATCTAACATATTTGGAAAATCTGATCACGGATCGAGTTAATGTGTTTGGATCAGATCACGACTGCCAAGCATATATGATCGGATAAGGACTTAAGTTGTGCTTTCACTATGGAGTCCCACAAGGGTTCCACCAT
Organism: Comarum palustre; assembly: GCA_951800085.1. Classification (NCBI taxonomy): domain Eukaryota; kingdom Viridiplantae; phylum Streptophyta; class Magnoliopsida; order Rosales; family Rosaceae; genus Comarum; species Comarum palustre. The sequence goes on from OX637583.1 coordinate 19,235,113, forward strand.
CAGTACACACGAGCGCAGTCCAGACAGGACTACCCGACGGGTCTATCAGCCACAATGAAGCATTGCCGGGTTTGAACTGTACGTAGAAACGCCAACATGTTCTGCCCCATGCTCATCTTCACGTGAACTTCACAAGGTCCCTGCGCTCCGAACAATTATGCAGCGGCACCAGTAGGACTCGTACTACTGCCCTCTGCAGAGGGCAAACCCTAGCCTACAGTAGAGCCATGCATTTCGTCCAAACAGGTTACAGGAACCAAACGAATCCTGGTTTGTCCAACTGTTGAGGTCATTTCCGATCCTCTGCTTCTTGGTTCCCTCTCTAATCTTTGATGACCTAGAGGATTATTGGGTTTAGGGTTTAAACTCCGACACGGAGAATCCTTTTAGTATTTTAATAAGGGTGTTTAACTGGTGAGAGTATCGTGATCATTGCAATCAACGAGGTCAAGGGGAATGTTTCAGGGATCAGCAACCAATTATTATGGAATGTTATGTGTGATTCATAGTCATGTATGGAGACCATGTATGCATCATCACGATTTTGATGGCATGTTTAGGAGGATAACATTTGTTAATCACATGTGCATGGAATATGAAGAGACATCCGACTATGTCTATACATTAACATTGGTTAATCATATGTGCATGATATATGAAGAGACATCCGACTATGTCTATACATTAAGTAATTTTCCATGTGCTAGTAATTAGTTTTGGAGATATTTCTTGTTCAAATTGTTTGAATTTCTACAAAGCTTGGAACCATGGTCTTAAAAATCAATAATATCACCGATATTTCGACGATAATTTCGTTATTTTCACTTAACGATATTATATCACATACCATGTTAATATCACGATATTTTAACGAATCTGATATTCTCTGTCATCAATGCAGCCCAAGTCTCCTTTCATGTCATTGTTTCGGCCCAAATATCCAATTTCGGCCCAGATTCGAAAAATTACAAAGAAAAACCAAGGTTGCACTCATGTGCGTCAAACCTTGGTTGCTTTGTTGACATCCAAACACCTCAACGAATCCTCCTAACGTGGAATTTGGGAACATAATGGACATTTTTGTATATATTGCATCTACCTATTTTCACATTCCTTCTATCTTTTCTTTTGAAATATCGATACTTTCCTATATTTCCATCGAAAAATCCATTTTTAGACCTTCTAAATTTCCTCGAAACTTCAAATTTTAGTCCTTGTTTGGAACTATCTTGGTTACCTTCCCAAAGCAAATAAAATAGTTGGAGGCTCCACGAAAACAAGAGAGGGTAAAATGCTAGGGTTTTCGAGGTGTGGCTTGTCCGACGACACACTCATGCCAGCGTTGGTGATAAGCCTCGACAGTGTGGTTTGGTTTGTTGTCGTACGGGTTTTGAACTGTCAGGTGGTGGATCGATAGGGTGAGCTTTCACGGGATCAAACCGGGAAGTTGATATCAGATTTGAGTTGTGGAGTTGTTCTACCTTGACGGCGAGATCCTCTCGTTGACTAATGGTTTGAGGATTCCCTGTGTTGAGGTGTGATGGTGCGGCGACGCGAAGAGAGGGTGAACAAAGCAAGTGAGGCTTCCCTAGTTGCTCTGTTGTATTGGGTTGGCGATCTTGGCTCGTTCTGGTGAAGATGTGCAAGGATGGTGGATTACTTCGTCAGGGAGGGCTGTGGTCAGGCAACGACACAGTGGCGGTTCTGCTCAAGTCTGCAACTGTTCGGGTCGGGTCATTATGGGCTTGCGTTGGAGGTTTACTATGTTAGGTTGGGCTAGGTTTTTTATGGGTCTAGGTCTTTGGGTATTTTTTAGTTTTTTTGTTATTTAGGTGTCCCTCCTGTTTGAGAGGGTTTGAGGTTTTTGGTAGGTTAGTGTTGGGGGTCGTGAATCGTGGGGTGAGTCATGATTATGGTGTCATTTTCAAATACTATATATTAATGTTGGTTAGCTTTTATTGTTAATGTAATGAGGAGTTACATGTGCATATATGTTGGTAATTTTGGCATGTAGTGTTTGAAAGAGTCGTTTCTTCTTGAGATTGATCGTAAGGATGTATCAATAGTTCTGGATTAGATTAGGTTAAAGTTGAACCCATGTGGGTTCTTGTCCACTGTAATCGTTAGTGTTTTGATAGGGAAGTGAGTGAGGAACTTGTTTCACCACCGATATTTCTCATGGTTGTATTATTTTTTCCTTATTAATAAAATTCTATATACTTCTCTAAAAAAATCTTGGTTACCTTCGCTGATCTGAGTAAATTTTATGAGAGGATACCTTTCTTAATTAAGAGTGTCAACTGAAATTTTGTTTCTAGACAAATCAATTATAGCATCTATTATTTCTTTCTTCTTTTGAAGCAAACTGTCGAAAGAAATACCTAAATTAAAGAGTCATTTAGAGCTCTCACAGTCTCTTGCATCGTCTCACTAACCTTGATCTCTGCATTTTTTGACAAGCATATGAACCTCACTAGTATACAAAAATTTAACCATCACTACGTATTTTTTTCCATTACACGACAGGAATCAGATGACAAGGATCAGATGACAGTTTGCTAAGTCATCGTCTGGTCGCAACACCGCTTTCGTATCTCGGTGTCGGTCCTCAACTTCACATCCACCAGTCCACCGCTTCGACCTCCTCCCCAGATTTAGTCCATCTTCAGCCACCAAATTCTTCCTGACCTCGGTCTCCAATCTCCACCATACCGACGTCAACCTTACCACTAACCACGACACACAACTGATCCTAGCACCACCTCCACTGCCTTCCCCTGTCATTGCCCACACCTATCACCAACCATCTCCAGTGGTTCCTTCTTCCGTTGCAGTCGCACCCTTTGCCTCCTCTACTCTGGCTGCCGTGCCCACTAGCTCAAAGTAATTTCAACGACAGTTCACTATCGTTGTAACGTTTTCTAACGACAGATTCATTTTTTTGTTACAACTTGGTGTTTACACCAGAAAAATAATAATTTACTAGACATAAATTGTTTAAGTAAATATTAGTTAATTCGTGATCCACATAACAAGTGATGGCCTACAAAACCATACAAACTAAGTATACAGCTCGCGTGCGAGGCTGAGAAGTTGACTTGGTCCATTGTTTAGTTGGTGGCGGAGTCTTTGTACGAGAGATCAAAGTTTGCGGGCAGAGTGTAAAAGTTTTTGTGTGCTAAGAAGGATTTCTCATAGTACAAGAGGACCGAGAGACGTGAGATGCGCGCGATGCCTTGGTCAATTATGGTTGAATGTCTGCGAACTGGATGAGTCCAAAGAAGTGTTCAACAAGGAGTATTCTCCTTTATATATAATGATGCGTATGTCTTCTACATGGAATCATCTATTTAATTAAGGAGTGTATGTGCCCATGCCACTACACACATCAAAGAAGAATACAAGTTCCCCGCAAAGGGGTTTGCTTGATCTATTTAATTAAGAATCTTGTCTTCTCCTTGAGTTGTGATTTACACTGCCAAGGAGAATGCGCGTAGGCATCCAAGTTCCTCGCGAAAGGATTATGATTAGTAATGAAGGGTGCTAGAAGTCCATCACACATGCATATTGATCCGTTGAGTTCGCTAGTCTTATCTAACTAGCGGAACTATATCGAGAGACAGCGAACTACTGTCTTACGACACTCTACGTTGAAGACTTCTACAAGTCTTTGACTCGATTGGAGTCAATCTTTGTGACCCTAAAATTAGTCTTCATACGTGATTAGAACTGCGCCACCCAATTACGTAGTTGCCAAGTAAGATAAATTTTTGTGCAACTAAACTAACTAGCATAAATATTGTATACTTATCTACTATGTGAACCACTATAAAAGAAAGGTTTGGGGATCAATCAAGACTACTCACAAAATTTTTTTACAAACAACTACAACAGTTCAATACAATACAATACAAACTTCAACCTAGTCGAACCCGACGCTGAAGCCTTACGTCGCCTTAGCACTTTTTCTTCCAAGCTCGCTGGAGCGACGAGTGACGTCCTCGTCTACTTTGTTTTGGTTGCTATGCTCGTCTCTGCACGAGTATCGATATTGATGGCTATAAGCTATTGTAAATTTTCCTTCTGAGGTGACACCCATTCGTTTGACGCGAAGTGCAAGTGGCGCGTACCCGATTCGTCTACTACTTTCTACATTCCGTACCTGTGCGGTGGCACACCAACACCTTTTTTAATTTTAGTATAATTTACTTTCTGCACTTTAATTTCTGCATCTGTACTATCTCCCCCTAGCTAGAAGTGTGGCCAAAATATTGGCATCCCCAGTGAGACCAAAGTATCTCTTTCGTCATCCGCCATTGAGATGTCAGGCGAGGACTATAGCGATCTAGAGGAACCAGATGAAAATCCAGAGTATGATTCGGCCTCTCAAATTACAGAAACGTTCTACGCAAAATATGGTGAGGCATACTACGATAGAGTTTTAGAGAAGTATTATCACCCAGACTGCACCAAAACATGGGATGAAGCTTTCAGGAAGGAAGCAGGCTTTGTTTGATGCTCAACCAACAGGCATATCCCCTTCACAAGGTGCATTCCCTGTGCAAAACAACGAAAGGGCTTTACAACATCAAGAACTAAGGCCTACAGTTGACGAGCACGTCCTAACCTAAAAGATTGAACTGCCCGGTAACAGGTCTTATGGCAAAGACTTGTCTTTGAACGAACCAACATCTAAAGAAGAAATTACTTTGCCAATCAACGGCATAATTCCACCACCAATAGAAGATCATCAGGGAGACAATGAATAACAAAGTTGCTCTGTTGATAGTGAAATGGCGTCTGGAGAATGAGCCATCTCCATAGGTAGAGACACGTGGGTAGATATTGATCAAACTCATGAAACTCACCCCTTCAACCACCAGAAGCAAAGACCAATTGAATTATGGTCTTGCTGTTGGGCATCACCATAATCAAGAGAATGATCAATTAAAAGTTTGCTCTCTTACTAGGTGTTATCAAGAAGCTGCCCCTGGTCATCCTCATCACCTAAGTCATGATAAGGTTAATTATATATGGTGTGGGGGTAGACCCAGGTCAATCTGTGGCCTTACATTCCAATACCGTTGGAGTTTTGGCATGCAAGTTCAAAGACCAAATTATAGCTTTAGTGTTGTATGTGGGAAAAGTTTTTACACCCAGATTTGCTAATTTATTATACATGGTGTAGAGTCGAATGTCATTAGGGCCATCTCACTCTATTTTGCAACACTCAATTAGGGTTTGACAACGACGGTGCTACAAGGAGTTTGGCAGCATCAAAATATGATACGTATGACTTCCATATGTCTGCGGTTGAGGCCGTAATGGATTCGCTGGTCTATGGTAAATTCAAGTTTGATTATGACACTAAATCGATATATGATGAGTATGATGAAGTAGGCATACTAATTGCCTTTGAGTTACTGCCACCAAAGCGAGATTAAAACACGGAATTCCAATGCTAAAAACTACAACAACCACAACAAAACAGCTAACTTCGCGGTTTAATCTTGAACGTTCAAGGAAGAACTAATTGGCTTGTATTATGTCAAAACAAATCCCTAGATGTCTACTTTCCAGAGGTTTTACGGTTTGTTATTCTGATATTCCTGGAGATAATTATGACAGTTTAAATGCAGGAAAGTTATAATACTGAAAACTGCAACAACCACTGCAGAACAACCAAATTTACGGCATAATCTAGAACGATCTAGGAATAACTAGCTGGCTCGCCATATGTATACAGAAAGCCCTAGATGTATATTTTCTAGAGGTTTTAGGGTTCATTATTCTGACAATCATGGAGAGAGATATGACAGTTTGAGTATAGAGACAAGTCAGAATACGAGCGAATTTGCAATGAGCTGTTTTCTATGCCAACATGTAGGTCGATCCAGGAGGAACCAATTGGCTCGCCTTATGTAAACGGAAATCCCTATATGTCTACTTTTCAGAGGTTTTTACAGTTCGTTATTCCGACAATCTTGGTGAGAGATATGACAGTTTGAATGCAGACAAGTCAGGATGCACGCAAATTTGTAATGAGCTATTTTCTATGCTAACTCGTGATCAATCCAGGAGGAACTAGTTAGATCGACTTATGTCAACAGAAATCCCTAGATGTCTACTTTCCACAGGTTTTCCGATTTTCGTTGTTCCGATTTTCCTAGAAAGAGTTATGAAAGTTTGAATGCAGGTAGGTCAGAAACTGCGCGAATTGACAACATGTTATTTTCTATGTGTTTCGTGACCTCGCAACATGTTTTCCTACACTGGGGGTATCCATAGAAGCTGAGTGTACCTTCAACTATGCAGCACGGTGTCTACCACCTTGAATAATGTATGGTACTGTAACACTATCTCGCCTCCTTCACTGGGAGGCGCACTAAAGTTTTGATGTATTTCGATCTTCCCACAATATCGACAAAAACATACCTCAAATCTAGGGTCGCATATGACATAATGATGTGTTCTAAATCTTTAAAGACTTTATACATTTTTGAAGTGTCTTGGTCATTATTTAGGTCAATCTCTGTGACCTTAATTTTTTAAAATTTTGAAGCCAATGACAGCGTACGAGCTCACTTCCTAATGACGTCCATATTAGGTGGCAGCGAAAGGCAATCTATATGGCCTAGTTTTTTGAAACTTCGCTATCCAAAATTAGAAAATCATAGACATTATGTATGACGCATATTGGTTTGCACTGGGGGCAACAAAGTGTCATTGACTTGCTGAGGTCCATGTATCCATTTTCAAGTAACTACGGGTGGTGGATCAAATTGAGTATTTGTGTTCAAGGATTATCTACTCACAATCACTTGATGTATGCACCTAGCCAATGCTAGTAGTTTTGAAGCAACATGAACTTAAACCTCTTTGGTCAATCTTGAGACTCATGACTTCGAGAATGAAAGGAAATGTTTACATCCGAAAATTAATAATTTACTAGACATTAATTGTTTAAGTAAATATTAGTTAATTCGTAGGTCTCGTTATATCAGCGAGCCGAGAATATTGAGTTTACAAGTGATGACTTACAAAATCATGCGAACTAAGTATACAACTTGCGTGCAAGGGTAAGAAGTTGACTTGGTCCACTGTTTAGTTGATGACAGAGTCTATGTAGGCGAGATCGAAGATTGCGGGTGGAGTGTAAAAGTTGTTGTGTGCTAAGAAGGATTTTGCATAGTACAGGAGGACCGAGAGACGTGAGTTTCACCTGATATCTTGGTTAATTATGCCTTAGTCAAGTATGGATGAATGCCTGTGAACTAGATGCATCTAATGAAGTGTTCAACAAGGAGTCTTCTCTTTATATATAATGATGTGTATGTCTTCTAGATGGAATCATCCATTTAATTAAAGAGTGTATGTACCCATGCAACTACACACATCAAAGAAGAATACAAGTTCCTCGCGAAGAGGTTGGCTTGATCCATTTAATTAAGGATCTTGTCTTCTCCTTGAGTTGTGATTGGTTCCGCCAAGGAGAGTGCGCGTAGACATCCAAGTTCCCTTCGAAGGGATTACGATTAATAAAGAAGGTGGCTAGAAGTCCAGCACGCATGTATATTGATCCGTTGAGTTCGCTAGTCTTATTTAACTAGCAGAACTATATCGGGAGACACCGAACTACTATCTTACGACACTCTACGTTGAAGATTTCTACAAGTCTTTAACTCGATTGGAGTCAATCCTTGTGGCTTTAAAATTAGTCTTCTTGGAATTGTGTCACTCAATTACGTAGTTTCCAACTAAGATGAAACATTGTGCAACTCAACCGACCAGCAGAAATATTGTATCTTTATCTACTATACGAACCACTATAAAAGAAAGGTTGGGAATCAATCAAGACAACTCACACACAATTTTTACAAACAACAACAACAATAAACCTCGACTTAGTCGAAACCGATGTTAAAGTCTTACGCCTTAGCACTTTTCCTTCCAAGCCCCTCAGAGTGACGTTTTCGTCTACTTTCCTTTGGTTGCTCTGCTTGTCTCTACACGAGTATCGATATCGGTGGCGAATAAGCTACTGTAAATTTTTCTTCCGAGGTGACACCGGTGACCTACATACGTTTGACACGAAGTACATGTGGCGTGCACCCGATTCTTCTACTACTTTCTACATTTCACACCCGTGCGGTGGCATGCCAGCACCTTTTTTAATTTTAGTGTATTTTACTTTCTGCACTTTAATTTCTGCATTTGTAATATTTTCCCCTAGCTGGAAGCATTGCCAAAACACCTGGATTCATACAGACGACATACACTCTGTCGTATAAACTTTATCAGACGACATATAACATTTGACGACTGAGTGCTTATCAGATGACAGCTGTGTAGACGACACGTAAAAAATGATCAGACAACGGGCTGAAGGCAAAAATGACGTAGTGCATGCATGTGAAAGTTTTGAATGGTTCCCAAATGTATTTCATTGCCGATGAAAATAATGAATCCATTACTCAATCTCGACTTCTCCACAATTCATATCATTACGAACATATTTAAGCGCAATTGCTAGTACATAACTCGAAAAACATAATTATAAATTCACCGGTTACCTTTTTACAAGCACAAAAAAGTTTCTAATCGAAAAGATCGTTCACACACTCTTTAGTTAATGATGAAGATTCTTCTTCATCATCTTTGCTTTACAATGTGAACGTCGTATAGCTGTACAAATCATTCAGGAGCAGTGCACTAGCTACTATAAGTAGTAAGCAGTGTGTGGTAGATGAGAAAAAGTAGCAAAAAATTTCACTGCCCTGAAAATGGATAATAATTAACTTTCCAATGCTCTTAGTTACCGAGCATATTCCTTTTTGATTTATCTTAGCTTTCAATTGTAAACGACTCTGTTGCTGAATTATTCAGTTGCTCTCTTATAAGAAGTAAGAAGTAGAAATTATGCTGTTTGGTAGTCGCAGAAAAAATGGTAAAAGTGATGGACGAAAGGGAAAGGAGAATCCATTAGGCAATGAAACAAAGACAGCAATTGAGACCAAACAGTTGAGTGTGGGTACTTGTCCTACTACTTCTGACCAGTGCTGATCTTGGCGGTCATGGCACGTTGGTGTAGTTGTGTTGCTCAGCTGTCTCTGTCTCTGCTCTTCTTTTCCCCGACCCAAACTTCCATGCTGTCTCCAACTTCCTCTCTTTCGCAAGACACTGCTTCTTTCACATCTCCATCTCAACCTTAATTTCTCAGACTATATATAATACCAGTCTCCCTAATTCACTTTCATCACCAAACTTAAGCTTCCTTTGCATTTTCTTTGCTTTAGTTTCTGTCTTGTCTAGATCTCTCCGGCCACATTTGTGTGTTCTTGTTGGTTTTGTGTCATGGAGCTTCAGTTGGGTTTGGCTCTGTCGCTTCCGGTTCATCCCGACGCTCCTGTCAAAGGGCTTGATGTAACCAGTCATAAGGTGATGCCTAGTTTGGATATATGGAGCTACGGATGCAGCATGGAGAGGAAAATGAAGCGCAGTTTCGATATGGCTTTCGAGAAGAATGGAGACGACGACGAGTCGAAGACGTTGCCTTTGTTGTTGTGGCATGGCCAGCCGGGTGAGGAGGACGATGATGGCAATAGGCAGAAGAAAAGAGACTATTGCAGTCTCATCGGTACCCAGTAAGTACAGTATGGTTTTCTGATCACACCTTGCCATAGAGAACATCTATGCCCTTATGTTTTCGGAATGTATATATTGCTTAACAGATCATGAGCATGCATGATTTTTAAGCTAAAGAAAACTTAATTTCTTGGTAAAATTAATAATAAAATAAATTAGAAAAAGGTACGTATTTCATTGATTTTTATTTTTGTCTCAAATGTTAAATAGGGATGGAGAAGGAGACCAAGTTGTTGGTTGGCCACCAATTAAATCATGGAGGAAAAAGATGCTTTTTTCTGATCATCAACACCATGGTCATGGCCATGCCCACCAAGATTTCCAAAATCATCAGAATATTGTGGAAAAGGAAGATGATGGATCAGAAAATCCCATGTTCGTAAAGGTGAAGATGGAAGGAGTGGGATTTCTGAGGAAGATAGATATAAAGCAGCATCACTCTTATCAGACACTTAGAGACTCCTTGATAACCATGTTTGCTAAATGTAAGTGCTTAATTATTCCCTCCCAAGTATTAACCTTCCAAAAATTTGGACTTTCAAGTTAATTTATAAAGTGCTTTGATTTAATTTTGTTCTTGGTTCTGATTTGATGCACAGGCAATGAATGTGAGAATGAGGATACTGCAGATTTTACATTGATTTATCAGGACATACATGGAGATTGGTTGCTTGCTGGAAATGTTCCCTGGCAGTATGTACTTTCACCCTTTTGGTTTTTCATATTCCATCTGTATGGTTCTTGGTTCTTACAGACATAATTAGAAAAAGAAAAACAAGTGAAATTATACTGTTCTTGCTAAAAAAATTGAAAACAGTACTAATTAGTTCAGATTCCTTTCTACTGTGCTGTTGTACTTTTTGTCTATGTATATATGTATGCAACAAGTTTTGAGAGAACCCAATTATGTGAAATTGTGAAATATAGTAACAATGTTGTGGGAATGATGTTGCAGAACCTTCGTCGAGTCTGTGCAGCGCCTGGAGATCATAAGGAATGGTGGTTGAACATATGAACTTGGTTTGATATGAACTAGTTACTATGAACTAGTTATCTGATTGATCATGATGAGGATGATCCTCTTTGCCTAGCTACTAGTAGAAAAATGAAGAATATGTATGTTATATAATTCATGTATTGAGAACTAAGAGAAGAAAGCTTTTGGAGATTCCATCCCTACTAGAATAAGTCACTGTGGAAAAATGATGCAAGTTTGTACTACAGCACGAACGATAAAGAAAGACGATGACTGTGAAAGAAAAGGAAAAATGTTTAAATGTAAGTGGAGCACATAATAGTACGCGTACTCTATGTTTCGCCTCAGTTTAATTTTGTAATGGATTTTGAAAATCTATATATAAGATGCCAATTGGGTCCTATGATTCTATCAATCTAAGAATTTGATGATAAGATTATTGAGCAAAGTTAAGAATTTTTTTTAAGAAAATAGGAAGCAAAATCAAAATCTCATATTAATCCCCATTGAACTACTGCGCCAACCACAAGGAAAAGATGTCAGTGTAGGAATTGAGACAGTGATGACAAAACGTCCTCGTCGTTGTTCCTGTCTTTGTGGAAGTTTACTTTTAGAGCTCAAGGAAATTGGATGTTTCAGTTTGGTCACCATTTTCATAGAGTCAAAGCAAGACACCTGCTCAATGACTTGGTGCTTGTTACTGGATTTGCTTAACAGTTTTGGATCTTTGTCTCTATTTGAATTTTTAGCCGGCCTTCTAGTGCTAGCTTGCTCTATAAACAATAGCAGTAATATATTAGGGCACTGTGCACATGTCACTGCTGCTGCAGATGAAGCTCTGGAGTGGTTTTTCTATGCTTCATCTTTGTACATTCCAGCTTGTTTCTGCGCAAAGAACCACTGCCCCTGATGAAGGTTATGCTCTTTTGTACATTAACCAGAATTAGTACATAATTTTTCGGTCATGCTCATTTCTTATCTTTCCTTCACAGTTACTGCTCTCAAGAAGGTAGTCGAACACTGGAACTTGGGAAATCACTTGAATCTTACCATTGACCCCTACACTGAAATTGCAACATGAGCATCTGAAACTGCGAATCCTCGTGTGGCTTGTGATTGTGCAGGCAGCACTTGCCATATTACTAACCTGTTAGTGACTTAGTACTAAATTCATCACTAACATCTTCCTACTCTAGCTTATGAACTTCTGGTATTTAAAATGTCTATGCTTATATTACCTTATTATACAGGAAGATATATGCATTGGACATGGTGATCTACCTGGGGAGCTATTTGAACTAAAGCAGCTAATAGACTTGTGAGAATCAAAACAATCCTTGAGCTCCAGTTGAGTTCCTTACTTTGCTATTTGATTGTAAACTGTGGAATTATATTGCAGGAATCTTGGTCAGAATGTATTAAGCGGGCGCATTTGTCCTGAAATCGAACTTGTATCCAACATGCAGTACCTGTAATTGCAACAGAAAAATTTTAAGATCTTGTTTGTTATTGCTTGTTAATATTGAATTTCTATTTGAGTAAATCTAAGCATAATGTTTACACAGAAACTTTTCTTTGTTCTTTTTGTTTGATTGAGCGGGAGCTTAGGCGTAAACAATCTGTCAGGTCCAGTTCCACCAGAGCTTGGCAAGTTGACCAGATTGGTTGAGCTGTAAGTCCATGTCTGCAATATATTTTAGATATATAACTTGTTGTTCATTCTTTCACGTTTAGTTTATGGGGTTGACATATTCTTATAATTGAACATAAGTTTTAGCTCAAACCAGTTCTCTGGACCATTGCCTTTAGAGCTTGGAAAACTAACCTCCTTGCAGCAGCTGTAAGTTTTTTACTACAGTAATTAAGTGCAAGTATGTATCTCCTTTTTTTACTTATAATGCCATTATGAATATGTGTATCTTCATTTCAGGTACATAGACAGCAGTGGAGTGTCTGGACCAATTCCACAGGAGCTTTCAAGCTTAAAATCCCATCAAACTTGTATTTAAATGACCTCTTTTCTACTTAACTTGTACGAGTATCTCTAAGTTCGTCGTAGACTAATATTGCTTGTTTCAGCTGGGCATCTGATAATCTCTTCACTGGAAAACTCCCAGAATTCTTAGGGTCCTTCGCAGAACTCGTGGACTTGTAGGTTATGTATATCCCTGGAATTTCAACTTGGAGAACTCATTTTTGGAATCTAACGACAATGAATGTCTTTTTATAGGCGACTTGAAGGCACATTGCTTGAAGGGCCAATTCCAAGCAATTTTGGTGCTCTGATCAAACTAGACATCTTGTAAGCTAGGCATGGTCTATTTGTATCTTTTACATGTTTTTTTTCTCAATCAATATAATCAATGAAGATAATATATAGTTTCTGTTGGTTGTTCTGATTTCTAATGTGCTTATGTAGGAGAATCAGTGATCTTAGCAAGGAAGATTCTCTCTTGATTTTTTTTGGAAAATCTAACAAGTTTGTCCATGCTGTATGATGTTTTATATCCTTTAGATATATTTTATTTGTCAACAATTTATATGAGATAATTAGAGAAAAACCTAAAAAATTCATCATTTTTTAAGATCAGGACCCGGCTCCTCTAAAGTTAACAAATTGTAGTTAAGTTCGTAAAATCTAAGCTATTTAATCTAAAGGTTATAAACATGACACATCACTCTTAAATCAATTTATTCTAAATCATGGTTTACTTGGTTATAGTACAAAAATAAAAATAAAAAGACTTGTATGTGCGTTAGGCCTCTCCCTTCTTCGCGTGAACAAGCTTTCTTCACGCTTTCTTTCCTTGATCGATCGACTTGTGGCACTATCGTTTGGAATCTCGTCCATAGTTACAAGAAGGCACAAATACAATCTATGTTCCTCCATTTAAACGACATCTTGATATATACTTTATTTGATATGTGAGGCCAAATTGTTCCTTTGCTGATGGAGTTATATATTAAATTGAAGTGAGATAGTAAGGAATTGGGGATTAAACTGTCTCTTATCATATGCTTATACGCGTTTTAGGTTAAATTCTAGTTAGAATTGAAAACTTCATATATAATACCCTTCCACAAAGAATTCCATAAGCTGTAACAAAAAAAATCCCAGAAGTTATGACGCCAAGAGGATTATTGCTATAGCATAATTATAATCTAAGTCGATCTCTATATTTCTGAAACTTGCGAAGAAGAAGATTATTCTATTCATAATCATATAATCAGCTTTGGTTACTGATTTTGGATCGGAATTGCAAGATTGGTTGAAGGTGAAGACGATCGCGAGATTATTCCCATGAAGTGACGACATCCTTCAACTCAACAGAAGTGTAAAAAATATTTATTTTACTTTTATTCTATAATAGCTTTTATTTTTGTTAAACACCTAGGCCTTTTAATCTAAAATAAATAAATTAATTAATTAACTTAAGTTAATCATGATTTAGACTAAATTGATTCAATAGTGATGTGTCATGTCTATAACCATTAGATTATATAGAGTCTGTATTTGATAAACTTTACTAACTTTATAATTTGTTAACTTTAAACGAGCCGGATCAATTCATAAAGCTAGTGTAGATGCATTAAAATCTTGCTCTTCTACTTGTTTATCAGTTGTTTAAATGCTAGAGACTAAAGGTACTATTCTCAGTGATCCTTCCTTGTATAGCTAGGGCTGAGCATGGGACGGGACTAGATTCGCCGAATCCTGTCCGGAAAATATATTATCAGAACAGGATGGGATTGCATTTTTAGAAACGTATCTCGTACGAGACGATCCCGTTCGATACCGAGACGGGATCGGGACGGGACCGGGATCCCGCAATGATAAAAAAAATTTAAAAAAAACATAGAAGAGATAAATTGATTTTAAATTCTTAAAAAAAATTATATATATTATTATAAAGTCAATATGAATACATCCAATATTAATAAGGGTTTTATTATGTATTAATTTCTCATATATATATATATATATATATATATTCTATGGTGTTACTTTTTTATGGTATAATTGTCATAGTTCTAAACTTCTAACTCTATATAAATACAAGACGAACATAAATTGTAAAAATGAAAAGGGAATCAACAACCAATTAATTAAATGCTTGTAATTTGTATCTAACTAATTAAGTAAGATCTTGAGAAAACTCTCAAGTTTGAAAAATCAAAGGAGCTCCAGTTATCACTACATAAATTAGTTGTGGCGGCCGATATCTTTCATATGATCATCATCATCATCAAATGTGAATGAATTATATAACCCTTATTGTATGAAACTAGTACTGTGAATTTATATTTAGATTTTGGACGTTTCATTGAGTGTTTTTGAGTTCATTGTAAGATATTATAAACCCTAAAAATCAGACGGTTATGATCGGATACAAGTATATTTATACTTTCAGGATGATCCCGTCCAGTTTTCAAACTATCGGGACGGGACGGTACCGCCATTTTAAAATTGTGTCCCGTCCCGCCAATTTTCAGTACGGGATCGGGATTGCGGTACGCCCAGCCCGTATAGCTGCATTTTCCCTTTGTTAATGAAAAGGTGCACAAGAATGAGACACGTGTTCAATGACCTTCATTCTAAAAAGATATGCTGCACCATTATGTGCCTATTGAAGAACAAATTGCGGACTTCTTCATTAAAGGTTTTCATAGCCTTGTGTCTGAAACTCATTGGTTTCAATCTAGCCATGGGTTGCATAGTCCTATTCTGAAGCATCACTGTACCAATCTCAGCCTGCATACCCTTGCTGAGATTGAGGGGGCATGTTGAAGAAGGCTATAGTATTAACAGAAAGGGACAGTTGTAATGCACAGTATGGTGATGACCTGAAGCTCTACTGTGTTGTGGATATTATTCTGTTAGAAGATATATTTTAGCTGTTATTTTTTTAAGTTTTCTTCCTTGTAATAAAAGTTTGTTATTTGCTGCTAGTATAAATAGTTGAATATATGTAAAAACCTTTTAGCTTGGATCTTTTTATTCGGTATGGGAAATATATCAGATAATTTGCTCCAGGTTTTCTCTCTCAGATTCATCTTCTTCCTCATTCTTAGTTGAATTAAGCTGTAGCTTAGCCATGACTATCATGTTATCAGGCAGACTGCACAAATACTAAATGCCCTGGAGGATATGTTGTTATACTACAACCATAACAGCAAAAACACTTAAACATTAACACATATAAAGATTCAAGTCATACAGAATCATATACAACATGTTTACCGTAATCGTTGATGTAGACCGAGAGCTCCAAGAATAAGGAATCTTCTATGCAGCACTCATTTACCAAAGCTTTAATGGAGAGACTCGTATTTGGCATAGCTTAGAGTGTGCATAGGGACTTCCTCATATACTGCACTTTAGATAGCTCAAACTCTATCCATCAAAGAGTTCGAGTTCCATTAGAAAACAACAATATTAGTCCATCTCTATTATCTTGTTTAATAAGATAATTCGAATGTATTTCATTATTTATATAACCATTTCATTTAGATAAATATATCATGATAATGTGCTTTTAATCCCACAATATTTATTCTGCATATATTATGGAAGTTGTCATGCCTTAGGACTCAAATGCTAAGTCCATTCCAACATTCTTTCACTTGGACTAGCATTAGAGTCTGTAACAAGAATTCATATTGAGTTCAGATATAACATTGTTCTTTTGTGCACTTGGATTAAAATTTCACATATTTGATACAAACATCATTAGTCTGTCATCACAAAAGAGAAATGTCGGATCTCCAGAAAATTACATTCATTGAACACAGTAACTTAAAGACCACAAACACAACTCTAAATGTAATAGATAACCAATCAGAGATGATAGAATTGCATAAGTGTTTTATGATGAAACGGTGATAATCAAACACTTAAGCAAAACAGTCCATTCCTTGGTTCTGTATGCAAGAAACTCAACACAAACTTTCTTTAACATGCATAATGATGAAACATATATATATTTCATATATACATAATTTTTTTATAAGAAAAATCACATATCATAACATGAATTTCATAATTCAACCTTGCTGTAATCAAAAATCTGAATTTATGCATTTCAACAATCCAAGATTTTAAGCTCAAGATATTTAGTCTTTTTCTGATAAACTATATATAGGCAGTGTAAACAATGCTCCCACTATTCTCTTGATATCTGAAAAATCCATAATGGACTACAAATAGTGTAAATAATCAAGCGATTCATGAATATGCTCATTTCCAAAAGACAAATGCTCTTATAATAGATGATATGCATTTGAATTGTCAAATATTTTCCCCCTGTATATTATATATACATATAAAATATTCTCCCCCCATATATAATATATATAAAAAATATTTGACTAAAGTTTACAACTATATAACAAATCCAAAATCACAAACAAGACTATAATCCATATCAATTCATAATAATTCATATACATTCAATCATACAAAACAATACAGAATGTATACCAATTCAGATGATATATATTTTCCTTATGCATACTTTCCTTTCAATAA
The DNA here is from genome assembly GCA_951800085.1 of Comarum palustre. NCBI lineage: Eukaryota > Viridiplantae > Streptophyta > Magnoliopsida > Rosales > Rosaceae > Comarum > Comarum palustre. Next base: position 19,252,263 of record OX637583.1, read on the forward strand.
CATTGGCTACATGTGTGGCAAAGCGCTTGATCATTCCTTATTTTCCTTTAATATCCTATCATATGTGAAAGTAAGTTTTATAATCGGACAAGTCAATACATGTATGGCAAAAAGAAAATGTCCAACTATACATCCTCATGCACTTCACACATGACATACAAAACCATAAAACTTGCTTAGATTTAAATTTGTTTAAAGCCATGTGTGGATGATACAAAAGTATTTTAAACAATTTTATGCAAGTTTCCAGTTTTAGTATCTTTATGATTAAAAGAGAATTTTAAATAACTATGCTGTGTGCATTATGAAATTTAAAATACTCATTTTAATCCTAAAACTGTGACTGATTACCTTCGTTTTCATATCCATGAAATTTTCATCTCATAAGAAAACTCAGTCTTTTACTTATGTTATCTTTAGACATAAATTTTTCAACTAGGGAGAATTTATTGCAGTCATTTTATGTCCAAGAATCACAAAAGTAATTACATGTTATCAAACACCATATAGTAAATATAGGCACACCAAATGTATTTTATAAATTTTGTGATGTGTTTTAGCCTGTTTGAACAAATTAAATCCAAGTAAAGTTTAAACCTCTTGTGGGAGATACAGTCATGAAATTACTTTGCACAACACAAGTTTCTTGATCTTATAACCTTTATAATCAATGAGAAATGCTAGTGACGGTTTGATGTGTGCAACATGTACCACTAAGAAATCTTTAGGATCCAAGACCAAAGTTGGTTCATGTATATCATCGAGCACAGGGCTTGAAGAAACGCATTACTATGCTTAAAGTAAAATTTAAAGAAAATCCAACAAGCCTTAATTAGGGATATATCTTCTAGCTTTACATGAGCAAATTAGAATAATAAGTAACCAATGGTTATCAATATATGGAAGACATTCCAAATCATACAAAAAAAATATTTGAGAACATATCACTATAGCTATTGGCATGTGATCATCACAGAATATCCTTATGTAAAATACCAAGGCAGCATGCTTTAATGACAATCATGTACATCCCAAATACATTTTAAGCATCACCTGATTACCAATTGTAAACATTTTCAAGAGTTGTTGAAAACATACCTTACTTCTGTTGTATCATGTCAACAGTAGATGCATACATACATATAATATCGAAGCAGTTTCTTGAGTCTGATTTTAGATAAAGCTCTATTCATGTCTCTTTACTGTGTTCTGTATAATATTTCACACAACCAGCCTCAACTCTTCACTTCATTATCCTTGCAATCACATATTCATAAAGCCGGATTAGGTAAGTATATTGTCATCTAAACATAGTAATGTCATTAGATGCTTGAAGTCCAAAACAATAATGTTTGTACATATTTAGATGAGCTTGATACTTGTTCCAATATCCAAAAAGAAAATCAGAATCATGATCAAGTAGGAACAATAATAGGCTGTATCAAATATGTTTTGCATAAATAAATAGTTAGCTACTAGCTAGAAATTTAGCTTTATTGTCCAATCCTCATGAACCTGCATGTTTATATCTACTAAGAATCAAGCAAGTATATTCCAACTTATGTACATCCAGTATGTTTACAATATGAGTATTATAATGTATATCAATCTGACAGTCTGATACAGACCCATAGACATGAAGAAATCGTATACAATTATGCATCTGAAATAATTCAATATATAAACAACAACCATGTAAACTTTAAGAAGTGAACTGAAAAGGATCGCAGTACAAGTTTCCTGCATTTCAATACAGTACAGGTAAATATAGCTAGTCCTTTACCAGTGTATCATAGCTAGTTTTCCAAACAATTTGAACCAAAATGGGTGCCACATTAATTTGGATAACGATTCAATAAGCACAATACTAACTAAAAATATAGAACAATACAGTACTAATCAATCTTCTATTCAATCTTCTGAATCACTTTGTCTCTCCCACCATGTAACATCAATTACTCAGAATTAAAAGACATCCCAGTAGGTCAAACAAAACTAGCACATTATACATGTATTTATGTACTTATGTAGGTAGAAGCTATTAGGCACAAGAAGACGTATTTTAATAGACTGGAAACTAGTAGAAAAGGTTCACAGGTCATGAGAAGTCATTGTAATATGCAACACAACCATTTTCTGGATGACAAAGACATATATACTCATGTAGGTAATAACACAGTTTAATAACAAGCAGAACTAAGTTTGACATGTAAATTTTATCATCTAAATCCCTGAAAGAAGTATAACTCAAAACATGTATTTGCTCATGGATATACAGTAATAGAAATATATAAAGGGTTGCAAGTCCTGCAATGAATCATTAAGAGTTCAAACTTCAAGTAGGTGCTAACAAGTCTTTCAATTACAATTGACAGTTTCACTCTGGACACGAACACATACAAAACAAAATTCGATGCAGTCTCAAAATTTCAGCCACACTTTCAAGAAAACAAGACAAATTTGGTCTATTATCTAATGACTAACTCACCATGTTTTCTTGTTAAGACATTAGTATCATTTATAAAGTCATCAATATAAAATCAGTCATATAGTTTATAGTCATGCCCTATGTAAAATCGATACCAAGATATCAGTGTATAGAACACACCAACATACATGTACAGAATCAGTCATCCAGGACCCAGGATTTATACATACTGTATAATTGTATAACCCATCTGTAGTGAGGGCTGGTCCAGTAGTTCAAAATATATAAATTAATTTACTGAGCACAAGTGCAATAGTGATATATGCCAATAAAAGACATAACAACAGTAGATACATTCGATTCTTCAGGCTAATAATCAATTAAGCACCCTTAAAAATTTATCAGCAAGTAAGAACAATGACTATGAACCACAGTAACAAGAAAAGGAATGCTTATCATTCCATATAGTAAACCAACGCATTTTGAATTGCCAAAAGCCCTGTCATTCCCTCATTTAAGGTTATGCAAATGAGCACTATTATGCTCAAATTCCGGCATGTTCTGAACCAAAGATCATACTTCAAATAATTTCAGTTCAATAGAAATAACAATATCACTTTAATACAAAAGACGATGAATCTGATAGTTCCTACTATTCAATAGCCAATGTTTATGCACCTATCATGCAAACATATATAAGAAGAAAAAATAGATCAACGAGACCTCCAGTATTAACAGTCCTCAAACTGAAAGGTATTATTTTTGAGGTGCCGAACCTATAATATTGACCAGATAAGCAATCTACTAGTATATACAGGAGACAAGATCAGAAGCTCACCTTTAATGTCCAAACCCGTAGAAACGAGAATATAATCAACTTACAAAACTGAGACACAGTAGTTACTTTTGAGATTATCAAAATCGGATTTCTGACAAAACCAAATTTCGAGGATGATTTGATTCATATCGGGCTTCCTCCTTGTACAAAACTACGGATACAAGACTCCATAAATGAAGCCCGTTTTGCTGCTAGACTTGAACAAACGACTTCTGTTTATTTTCCCTCGCATCAAAAGAACCATGCATGCATTAGAATCAATAAAACACGAATTCGATCCCAATTCTCGACAAAGAAGCGTACTTTTAACTATCAATTTGAACCGAGTACCTTGAAATCAACAGAAGTATTAACAGAACAGAAGCTCCAGAATTTCAAAAGTGATCGTTGTCAAAAACGATCGAGTTTTTGGTTTTGTCTCCAGTAGGGTCGCGGTTCCGCTTTAATGAGACCCGCGTGTTTTGTTAAAACGAGTCGGATACATGCTATTGGGCTGGGTACATGTATATGGGTTTGGGAGACATGCTTTCGGGTCAAACCCCAAGAACCCTAATTTAGTTTATTTCAAATTCTGATCTTCAAAAAAATTGCGGAAAAATTTATGAAGCAAAATTTTTGTAAAAATTTTCGATCATGCAAAATGGTTTATGAAAGCGTTTTGGTGGCTCTAATACCACATGTTATACTACAACCACAACAACAAAAACACTTAAACATAAACACATAAAGATTCAAGTCATACAAAATCATATACAACATGTTTACCGTAATCGTTGATGTAGACCGAGAGCTCCAAGGATAAGAGATCTATGCAGCACTCATTTACCAAAACTCTAATAGAGAGACTCGTATTTTTGGCGTAGCTTAAAGTGTGCATAGGAGCCTCCTTATATACTGATTTCATTATTTATCTAACCATTTTATTTAGATAAATATATCATGATAATGTGATTTTAATCCCACAATATTTATTCTGTATATATTATAGAAGTTGTCATGTCTTAAGACTCAAATGCTAAGTCAATTCTAACATATGTATTTGTGTATCGTGCTATAAAACCCAGAGGTGTTCCTGTGTGAATAACTGGCAGATGCGTCCCTTGCATCACGTATGGATATCAAGTTGATTGCGTTCACGGTTCATGCGTCTGCAACTAGCTTCCAATTCTAGATTCTGTTAGGAATACAAAAGGTAGTTTTGTAATTTGCAATGGTTATGCTTATAAATAGGCTTTTTCACTTTGTAAAACTCTACTCAGTAACAATGTAGTCCTTAAAGTTTATTCGTTTTCTTCTTCGTTCTTCTTTATTCCTTTCATTGTTTTCCTTTCTTAATAAATCCATGAATGTTATCCGATTCAAACTGAAATAAGCCATGAGTCTCTTATACAGTTTACTTATAAATAAGATGAAAACAATTATGAGTTGTTTTACTAATAAATAAGGGGAAATATATCGACTTTGTTTTTCAATTATGCATATTCTACTGCGGAAGATACATGAAGAAAACATAATTTTGTGTGGTGAATTAAATCCAAGAATTCTGTGTCATTTTCCCTTATCAAGACTTTGTGTGGCAAACCGATTGTAGAAAATACGAACATCTCTAGCATTACTGATAAATGTATTGTTAAATTTAGTAATATTTAAATTTTTTTTGCTCTAGCGATATTGTTAAACTTTTACATTAACTAAGTTTTAATTAATTTTCTCTTCAAGATTGATAGATTTATCAATTTTCATTATCAATTTCTAAATTTATAAACTTGTTAAGTATTCATCTAAAAATTGACAAATTTCTAGTTTATTAATATTATTAGAGATGCTCTTGGATTATAGTTTCTACCTAGAGAATTTGCATCGATCAACTTGTTTTGAATCTTATCTTGATCGATGTAGTTGTTTCGATAAGAACGGCGTTGTTACAGTGATGTGTAGCAAATGTTTAAAATAACTTCACTTCGAACTATGTTTAAACTGACGTATACCACATGTATGAGTAGGACTCGGCAGGCCAGTGGAATTCACACAGTCCACATCAGTGGAATTTGCCAACAATTCATCCACAAACTCTAATGTGCTACATCGGTGATGAGTTTCAACACAAGATTTAGGCCATCTCCAATAAGAATGAGCCCTACAATGAGTCTGGAGCTAAATTTTAACCCCATAAATATTGTTATTTATTCAAATAATGAGGGTTATAGTCTGATGGTCTCCAATAACTTGAGGCCAAATTGTGTAGGTTATCTTCTCCTCACGTTTCATGTCTCCACTTTAGTTATATGGGAAGAGTTCTATTAAAGGTTTTTTTGGTGTGGATTTTTTTGTTTTATTCATATTTCGATCGCATATTCATATTTCGATCGTCTAGTTTGTAGATATATATTAATAAATCATCTCTAAAATTTTTTATAAAAATTAAAAATTATTATGAATATCTTACCAATTTTTATCTATTCATATATATCTATAAAATAAACGATTAAAATATAAATACACGATTAAAAATAAAATAAAATGAAAAAGTTCTCAAACGTTTCTCTTTTTATTGTCTCACAGCGCTCGAAGCAAACCGTTTGGACCTGACCCAACACGTCATCACCATGTCGCCTACCGTACGCACATCCCACTAAAATAAACCCTGATCCACCAGATCCAAACCCATTCACGCACGTGCTCTCTTTCAGACACACACGCCCCGCCCGACACCAACGCAATTCCCATTTACACCCACATCCCAGATCATCTTAACGCGTCAGATCTCTCCACGTCACCCACCTCCACCCCACTATTTAATATTCCCAATTTTGTCCCACACTCCCCTATACGACCTTTTGGGAAAGCAAGAGAGAAAATAGAAACTTCGAACAACCAATCGGCCCCCCTTCTCCTCCTCCTCCTCCAAAATAAGACCCGATCCGACCCGCCTGAGCGCAGATCTAGAGCCTCCCGGTGACTCAGTAATGTACGCCTTTCTATTTTCAGACCAATTTTCATTTCGTTTTTTGCTAATTTTTTGGTGTAACGAAAATGATTTACATATATATATTCACAGTTGCTAGCAAATTTTTCAGCAGCTGAATCTTGTGTGAGATCGGCGGCGGAGATGGCGCCGAGCACGATCCGTAAGGCGATCGGAGCCGTCAAGGACCAGACGAGCATCGGAATCGCGAAGGTGGCAAGCAACATGGCCCCGGACCTCGAGGTCGCCATCGTCAAGGCCACCAGCCACGAGGACGAGCCCGCCGGCGAGAAGTACATCCGCGAGATCCTCCAGATGACGTCATACTCCCGTGGCTATGTACACGCCTGCGTGTCGGCGGTGTCGCGGCGTCTGGGGAAGACGCGCGACTGGATCGTGGCGCTCAAGGCGCTGATGCTGGTGCACCGTTTGATGAACAACGGCGACCCGGTGTTCCAGGACGAGATCCTCTACGCCACGCGCAAAGGGACCAGGCTGCTCAACCTCTCCGATTTCCGCGATGAGGCTCACTCCAGCTCGTGGGATCACTCTGCTTCCGTCAGGACGTATGCTTTGTACTTGGACCAGAGGCTTGATTTGATGCTCTTCGAGAGGAAGTGCGGCGGCGCTGGTACTACTCCGGCGATGGACTCTAATTTGAGGGGCAGCGGCGGTTCTGGAAATTTCCGGTCACCGCCGCCGAGGCCGAATTATGAGTATGAGTATGGAGGAGAGGCTAGGGAGTATGAGAATGGAGGAGGGATGAGGCGGTCTAGATCTTATGATTATGATAATGGAGGAGGGATGAGAAGGTCCAGGTCTTATGGAGATGTGAGTGAGTCTTCGAAATCGGAGAAGAGAGTTGTGACTCCGTTGAGGGAAATGAAGCCGGAGAGGATTTTCGGCAAGATGGGGCATTTGCAGAGGCTATTGGATCGGTTTCTGTCGATCCGGCCTACAGGGTTGGCCAAGAACAATAGGATGATTTTGGTTGCTTTGTATCCTGTGGTGAGGGAGAGTTTTCAGTTGTATGCAGATATTTGTGAGGTTTTGGCGGTTTTGCTTGATATGTTTTTTGATATGGAGTATTCCGACTGTGTGAAGGCGTTTGAAGCTTATGCCAGTGCAGCTAAGCAGATTGATCAGCTTGTTGCGTTCTATGGTTGGTGCAAGGATGTTGGGGTTGCCAGGTCGTCGGAGTATCCTGAGATTCAGAAGATTGGGAGTAAGTTATTGGAGACATTGGAGGAGTTTGTGAGGGACAGAAGTAAGAATGGCAAGAGTCCTGAAAGGAAAGAGGAGTTTCCTGCTCTGGTGGCTCAGGAGGAGGAGCCCCAACCTGATATGAATGAGATCAAGGCCTTGCCTGCCCCGGAGAGTTGGACTCCTCCACCCCCACCTGAGCCAGAGCCTCAGCCGAAGCCTCAACCAGTGGTCCAAGAAGACTTGGTGGATTTGAGAGACAACGGGGTTTCAGCTGATAATCAGGGGAATAATATGGCCTTGGCTTTGTTTGCTGGTCCTGCCGCCAATGGCAATACAAATTCTTGGGAAGCATTCCCTTCAGATGGGCAGCCACAAGTTACATCTGCTTGGCAGAATCCGGCTGCAGAGCCCGGAAAGGCTGACTGGGAACTTGCTTTGGTAGAGACAGCGAGCAATTTATCCCACCAAAAGACAGCACTGGGTGGTGGATTGGATCCATTGTTGTTGAATGGTATGTATGATCAGGGCATTGTGAGGCAGCATGTCGGCACTGCCCAATTGAGCGGTGGAAGTGCAAGTAGTGTTGCATTGCCCGGGCCCGGGAAGAGTGCCACACCTGTATTAGCTCTTCCCGCACCTGATGGCACAGTCATGCCGGTTAATCAGGATCCATTTGCTGCATCATTGACCATTCCACCTCCTTCCTATGTGCAAATGTCTGATATGGAGAAGAAGCAGCATCTACTTGTGCAGGAACAGCAGGTGTGGAACCAATATGCCAGGGAAGGAATGCAGGGCCCGACTAGCTTGGCCAAAATGAACGGGGCTGGGTTCTACGGGGCTCCTCCTATGCAGATGACTCCATATGGAATGCCACTGGTGAACGGAATAGGGCCACCCACCGGGTATTACCATGCTCCTTACTGATTTTTCAGGCAGCCCTCCTTTTCCTATAAATGACTTCTCTTTGTTTATTTTTGTATGCTGTTTTTTCTTAGTGTTTTGATCCTGTCAAAATGTTAAGCCTTTATTCTTGCTGCTACTTGTGTATGGAAACGGTGGGGGAAGAGGGGAATCGAAAATGAAGAGATTTAGAGTCATTGTTGGGATGGGATTTTTCTTTGTTGCTCGGATATACATAATCGATTTGTACTGTCTGTTCATGCCTGTAATATTAGAATTTTTTTCTTCCACAAACAATAATCTCTTTTGTTATGAGAACCCTCCAAATTGAACTCATTGAATTTGTTTCTTAATCTTTCTGTATATGTTGCAAACCCTTTTAGTGATTTACTTTCATCATTGTGTTGCTTGGCATGCAATGTTTGTGGTAACAGATAGCAAACAGGACGAGGGTTTATCAAAGTTAGAGAGTTACTTTCGTGCTAATTTGTACTCATCTTCATTCAATTCATTGGTTAGGACAAGCTACTCCTGATGTTGAAGTTTATTGGTATATTAATGATCTTTGTTATTATTTATGCACACCCACCCTCTCTGATGTTATGCCAACTATATTTTACCAGCTGTCTGAATTGACTTAAACATTTAGTTAAACAACTTTGTAATCTAGATAACAGATGCTGAATTAGAAAACGTGAAAGACTGGGAGAGATTGAGGTTGAAAACAAGGATAATGATATAGCTGATGTCGTGGATAACCAAGACCTGCGGTGAATAAGATAGACCATAGTCCAAAGCAGTAGTTGCTTCAAGAGTGCAAGGCTGTCAGATTTATAGGAGAATGAACTGAGAATGACCTATCTATCCTATTTCAGCCAGAAGTAACTCTGCTATTCTCCTTTTAACTTATTAGTCTTATTCTACGCCAAATCAAATGTCTTAGTTTTTAAGTGAGATCCCCCCACAAAAAAAACAAACGTAGCTTTTTGCTCCACTTCTTGATTCGCTTCCACTACAGAAGTGATTGCCATTTCATAATCATTCAAAACATTAAGACATCTTGATGGAGTGGAAAATAGATAGATACCGTTGGAATCCACCAACGTTCACTTGAATCCATAAGTCGGGTTTTCTTCTCGAATCTACGAGAAAACTTGGAATCTACCAAGAATGAGATAAACTTAAAGGGTTTTATAAAATCAAAAGGATATGATTACAACTGATAGATGTTCTTTATATAGGAGTAAACAAACCATAAGTCAACTAACAACCAAGACTAAAACTCATGCATTAAAATAAAACAAAATTCAAAAGAAAAGAAAACAAATAACCCAAAATAAAAGAATCCTAAAAGAAAAATAAAACAAGTCTGGAAACACTAAATTGCTAATCGGGCAATTAGGGAGACACCTTTTGGATCTGACAGGTCTCATTTAAGTGAGTCTTGTAGATCGCGTTGTTCCCGTTTCAAAAATGTATCATGCGTCTTAAACAGACAATCTGGTCAAATGTTATTCCAAATCAGATTTAACAGATTTTGCATGACAAACCCTGAATGTCCAAAACATCTTACATATTTCAACGGTTAACATCCTCGTAACACGAGAATTATCGATATTCAAATCATTCTTTTTTATTATTCGTCGCTCTTAATTTTATTATTTTCCGTCTAAATTTAACACCAATTCATGCATCACATCTTAATCGAAAGCTTGGTAGTAAAGCTAATTACATTCACTTTCGATTCCTTTTTCGTCGTTAAGAAAAACAAAGCATGTATGATTAGTGGGGGGTATGAAGAGTGAAGAGTATAAAGTCAGACAGAAAAATGAAGAGAATTGTCCTTGTTTTGGCACACGAGAAGATACAACTGCCTATGGAGATGATCTACACTCCACACCACACCACACCACACCACACCACACCACAGGTTCTCCCTTCCAGTTTCCAGTATCCTCTACTCCTTTTCTTCATGAATTTGACCCATCATTGCTTTTCTTATTATTTTCTTCAGTCATGGCTCTTCTACTTTAATCTCCTCTTCTGTCTTTGGATCGACAAAAAATAGATCGACCCTTGTGATACCAAATAATGCTAGACTAAAAACCAATTCATATAGTGACAGAACATTTTCGATTTTAATTTGAGAAAGCATTATATTGTGTAGTAGGTATTGGAAGTTTGGAACCATTGTGGGTGGTTCACTGTTGTGAATTCCATCATTTTTTGACACTGTCGGTGCGTTTTATAAGAACTACAACTCGTGTTACTTTACAACTGTTATTTGGAGGTGGCTGGCTTTTAGGTAAATGAAGGAGAAATAATTTAGAAACAGAGCTGTGACCGGTGATAAGAGCTCTAGTAGTATTGAAGCAATACTGGGCTTATTTTATATTGTGGTTGAAAAAAATATTAAATGGACTTGAATGCATGAGCAGCCACAAAAATTGTAGTTTACCTAATGAAATCAACATCGAAAGGTCAACTGCAGCTCTGTGCTATCATTTGTCTCAAGAAGACAGAGAGCATCCCTCATCTATAGACGTATTTTTGTATCACTGTTACCGGTGAGCTAATCTAACGACTCCGGATTCTTAAGTTTCTGTGATACTATCAACAATCTTGTAAAAAAATGTTTGGAATATTTAGGCGAGCGAGCGAGCGAGCAGGATTCAAGTAAGAGAAAATGTGAGGATGCTTCTGTCGACGAGGAGAGGATCCCCCAGTGTTTGCTGCAGACTTGGTCTGTGATTTGATGGGTGGAGTTATTCAGTGGTATGGGGCAGATGAGTCCAGATTTCTGTGTGTATGAGGCTCATAATTGTGGCCCTCCCTTCATCTCTGTCCAAGTTTTAACACATTGGTGGTTAATTTTTCATCATTGTCCTTGTGTGTCCCCAAATCCTCTTTATTGATTTGGACAATGCAATTTTATGGTTCTGGGTCTCTGTGGGTACTACTCTGTTTTCACTTATCATGATTCTGAGCATGAACAGTGGTTCATATTCACATACATCCCACCTATGACTCGATAAATGAAGAAACTAAAGGTTTGAGAATTGGATATGTGTGTTTCTCCACTGTAATCGAATTCCTGAATCCTTCAGGAAACATAAGTTCCTTCCAAAAAGGAATACATAACTTATGAAATTGACAGTAGATGAGCATGATTCGTTTCAATGGAAATTTCTGTAACAACTAACAAGCAAGTTTGATTCCTCTAACTGGCCAATTTCTGGAAACAAAAAAAAACAAAAAAATGATTAACGGGCTTGTATCACATCATGATCCATTATCAGATTATACAGCCCAATGAAGTTCAGGTAACTTCAATTATTTTGGGCCTATGATCATATAATCCAACTGATTGGGCTCCGTTGAACGCGGCAGCCACTAACAGACTGACTAACCAAAAAATTCACTTCAGTTGAAATAGAGAAAACGATAAGGAAAGCTTCCTTATTTTGTGCAAGAATGAATGGATATGTCTCAGGGTAAGGCTACACTAGCACAGGATTCCTACACCCAATATCATATGTATCTTAAATTAAGCCTTTAAATGGTAGTGTTTTTGCACGACAAATTTGGTGACAAATGCTTCTTTAATCTTCAATGCTGCATAACTGCTTTGCGTAAGCTAGTTTGCGCGGAGTTTCAACAACATTGTGCGATGTACAAACATAGCGAATGTGAACTTACTTACTATCGTGCTAAATCAACAGTTCATAACTGAATAGATGGATTTCAGAACAGAAAAACATTGAGTTTAAAATACTATACAAAATGAAATGAATACACTACAACGTGTTTTAACATGTTCACTAAATGTTGAGCTTTGAGTAGTTTATTATGTATGAAACTCTACAAACAAGATGTCCACTAAAATGTCTTGCTTGTTTCACATAGCAGACAAATAAGATGCCTTTTTCCTAAACAAGGTAGTAATAATCGCCACTATGACATATCTGGGTATTAAGAATTTAGATATCCCACAACCCCATTCCCTAATCCAGGAAAATCCAAACAAATCCTACTCTGCCCCAAATAGCATTTCCCAATTTGTAATCACACCATGATACCTTACCTTATATATCGCCCCTCCTCAATCAATAATAATCATTATTATTAAATATATCCACCCAAATATTTATATCTCATCAAATAAAATAAAACTCCAACAATGTCCCCTTAAATAATGCTGACCATCTCTCAACGCAACCGTGCGCATGAAAATATACCCAGTACCTTCCACCCTCCACCCCTCCCCCCATTGCTTTCGTTGTTCGCAACTCGCCACTTGTTCTCCTTCATTCATCCATCCAACCCCACGCGCCACCCTCCCCGTAGTTTACAAAATGGCGGAGGCGGGAGGCTTTTTGATTTGTTCGCCATAAAGGGCGGTATTGGAAGCTTTTAACTAGTGTGTAGGGGTTAACGTTCTCTACACTACATAACTCCATGATGGACTATGTATTATTTTCTCCATGTTTTATGGGTGTCCTTGACTTTACACCCATATGGATTTGGTCTAGTGAAAGAAGCTAGGTCCATCATGTTGGACGAATGTTATAGTGATATTCCTGATAGTAAGGAGGTCACTGGATCGATCATCCGCATGTGTAAAGAATCTGTATGTGGAGAATCAAACCTTAATCTCTCTACGGCTCGAAGTGATAGCTCACTCGGTCACTATTTTTAGAGAAACAGAAGGGTGTCCTTGAATTTAAAGGATCATCATACTATACAGGATTATTGACTTGTAGGATTTGGGTCTTGCTGGTATTTAGGAAGTTGTTGGCATGCTGGTCTCTAGCTTGTGTTCATACCAGCATATAACTCTCTATATATGTGTTGTATCATGTATCCTTCTTCACAATCAATACTATTCTCATATTCAAGAATTCAACATGGTATTAGAGCAGTGGTGCTTATAGGACCTGCATCTGGATTGTGTTTCCATCCATTTCTTCATAATCCTTCTCTGCTGATATCTTTCCCACACGATGAAAGGGGAAGATGCAGTTGTAACTAAGAAGGATTCATCAGTAGCTAAACATGTTGTTCCACAAACAGAAATATCAGAAGGCAATCCAAATCAGAGCTTGTGTTATGTGCCTCTTAATGAGTTAAATTACTTACCTTTGTCACGCTAGCTCTTGGTGGAAAAAGAAAGCTCAGCTTCATCAAAGATGAGGAGATCCTAGATATTTCATCATCTGAATAGTGTGAGAAACAATTCTTATTTCAAGATGGTAGGATACTCCGACTTAAATTGGGCAGGAAATGCAACTGACAAGAAATCCACAACTGGATATTGCATATTTATTGGAGGTAACCTTGTCATCTGGAAAAGTAAAAAAAAACAAACGGTGGTTGTTAGATCAAGTGCTGAAACTGAGTATCGTGTCATGGCATCCATAGTTTGTGAGATCATTTGGCTAAAAAACTTGTTGGCATACTTAGGCTTTCAAAGCATCGCACCTATTCCTTTGCATTGTGACAACCAAGCTGCTATGTATATCGCAGCAAATCCGGTTTTTCATGAACGTACTAAACATATTGAGGTTGACTGTCACTTTGTTCGAAACAAAGTCTGAGCAAAGCTCATTGAAACAGTCTACACCATATCATGTGATCAACTCGTAGATGTTTTCATTAAGGTTCTTGCTTTCGTACAGTTTGAACGTCTAATTTCCAAGCTTGGCTCAAGAAACTCCCTCGACCCAGCTTGAGGGAGAGTATTGGAAGTTTCTGACTAGTGTGTGGGGTTAATATCTTCTACACTCCATAACTTCATGATGGACTACGTACCATATTCTCCATGTTTTAAGGATGTCCTTCACTTTAAAGGATCACCATACTCTACAGGATTATTGACTCGTAAGATTTGAGTCTTACTCGTATTTAGGGAGTTGTTGGCATGTTAGTCTCTAGCTTGTGTTCAGTTTATAACTCTATAGGAAAAATGATCCAAATAGTATCTGGCCTTTTAGATAAACAAACATTTGATATCTCATGTTCCATAAATTTCAAAACGGTATCTCACGTTCTTACCCCGACTGAAGAAAGGTATCTTTAACCATTAGTTATGTTTAAAAAACTAATGACACATATTTTTGACATGAAAAGTCTAATTTACCCTTTGTTAACAATGTTTGGCCTTTTAGATAAGCAAAGCTGTGGTGTCTCACGTTTCAAAAACATCAAAACGGTATCCCATGTTCTTACCCCGACTGAAAAAATGTATCTGGAACCGTTAGTTCTGTTAAAAAAATCTTTTTTATTCCTTTTTCATCTCTAAAATTATATGTCTTTAAAATTAAGAACAATAATTAATTAAAAATTTATGTAAAGGTGAATATAACTTAGTAAATTGAAAAGAAAATAAAAAAAATATTGTCATCTTTGTCTCCATCGGAGAAAAAGAGAAGCGAGAAGCGCTGTCGCCAGAGAAAGAGAGAAAAGAGATGCGTCGCTGTAGGAAAAGAGAGAAAATAGAAGTGTCGCTGTTGAAAAAAAAATTGTCACGAGTCATCGTCATTGTCAAATAAACTTTGCCAAACTGGTAAACCCTTCTTAAACAAAACTGTTTGTAGTTGCCGCTCAATGAAGTTCTCCACATTCAAAACCAAAACATAATCAAGCTTACTTTCACCCTCCTCCAAAAACTCATAACGATCAAGTGAAACATGGCTTCTCCACTTCGTCACAACGGTCTCTTTCTTTCTCTCTCAGAGAATAATACAGTTTCTGATACTAATACTAATATTAATACTTGACTTTATACACTTGATAGTCAACATTAGCCAACCATAGCCACCTAAACTATTTTGTATTAGTCATATTTTCCAAATCTTTATGGTTCATACTAAAATTTGAGAACGTATGTGATCATTTGATGATTATCAAAAACAAAAGTAGCCAAATGTGATTAATGTGAGATTCAGATGTTGCATCGGATTCTACAATAGTCATCTATACCATGTGATCTCGACGAAGACGGCAAAGTCGGGACCGAGAGTGGATTGGAGGAGGGCGAAGAGCTAAGATGGGAGTGATGGCGCAAACAGATGTTGGTGACTCGGAACTAACAGTTTCAGATACATTTCTTCAGTTAAGGTAAGAACGTGTGATACCGTTTTGAATTTTTTAAAACGCGAGACACTAAAATTTTACTTCTGTAAAAATTCAGACACTGTTTGGATCATTTTTCCGAACCATATATATATATATATATATATGGTATTTAGAGAGTTGTTGGCATGTTGGTCTCTAACTTGTGTTCGGTCTATAACTCTACATAAATACGTGTTGTATATATATATATATGGTATTTAGAGAGTTGTTGGCATGTTGGTCTCTAACTTGTGTTCGGTCTATAACTCTACATATATACGTGTTGTATCATGTATCCTTTTTCACAATCAATACTATTCTCATATTCAAGAATGGCATTTCTTTTTCTTTAGATTGATCATGATACAGCAACTCCATTTGTCTATTTGTCAATGGAAATCGAATCTGCTAAAGCCTAAAGATGATCGTATACCGCTTTAAACCAAGAATCAAATTTTGCTTCGCCAAACACGTTTACCATTTTTGGAAAATTACGAAAATCTAAAACGTGAATGAAGTCTTCAAAACCCACCGGGTTTGTTCCCGGCTTTGATTTTCCATTTCTATTTCATTTTTCAAATTTCTATAAAAACACAACCACCCAAAAAGAGAAACAAATAACTAATCCCGGAAAATGACGTCACTCGCCATGCTCATCAGCGGACCGAGGGCTTCCGGCGGGAACTTTCTCGCGAAAAGAAACGGATGGTGGCGCTCGCTGCCGGACCACTCGGTGGCGTTGATATTGACCTCGTCGCCGTACCTAGGCCTCTGCTCCCTTAGAGAGCATATCAGGTCGGGACCCACGTCGGAGGCGTTGTACGTCACCGGATGGCCGTCGAACCTGCCGTTCCAGTCCACGTGTGTGAGCGTGGTGGGCACGCACCCGCCAGGGTCACGCATGTGAAGGAGGGTAGGGAAGTAATTTTCTTCCGGGTAGCACGTGTCCCAGCGCTCGCAGGGCAGCTTGAACTTGGACCAGAGCCGCTGGTCGCTCACCACGAGCCGGGCGTGCTTCCGCTTCAGCACCCAGAACTGCGACCCGATCCGGAACTCCTCCAGGCTCACCTGCGGCAGCATCGAGTCCGCCCCACGCGCCGCCCACCTGTCGTACGCCCCGACCTCGTTCTCGAGGATCTCGATGAAGCTCCTCCTCGACGCCGCCAGCGTCCGGTACGTGAAGTTGAACGAGTGGAGGGGGATGCACGACGGGGTCAGCAGCGCGAACATAGAGTTCATCGGATCGCCCAGCAGCGCGTGCGCCAACAGGCGGCGCGTGGCGGAAATGAGGGTCGGGGTGAACCGCTGCGCCGGCTTGGAATGAATCACCCGGCCGGCGAACACGCCGGAGAACGGAGGGTCGTAAGGGAACCTCGGGTCAGCGTGGACGTAAACTCTGTACAGCGATTTGGGGGCGCATCTAAAGAAGTCCTCCCACAGCGGAGCGAACGGCAGCGGGGTGGTGGTGAGAAACATGAACGCTATCTTCGGCTTCTTGAAACGCGGCGGCCGGGAGTTAACCCGGGCCGCGAGTCGTAAAAGAGATAAATCATCCAACGGCAGAGGAGGCGGGGAAAGGAGCAGCGGCGTGAGGTTGAGCTTCCGGTGGGTGGATTTGGGGATTTGGACTGAAACAGTGGCGGGGCTGGTGACGGTGAAGACGACGGCGAGGGGCATACAGAGTATAATGGCGCAGATGAGAGAGAGTGGCGATGGGGAGATAACCATGGTAATGGTTTGCTAGAGAGAAGAAGGAGCGAGCAGATTCCAGTGAGTGAGGAGAAGAAAAGAAGAGAGTGATGGGTTCCTCTCTGCTTTTGCTTTAGCTTCCAATCGACGGCCCGGATAAGCTTGCCACCTACATAGATATCATGATGATGCTTTAACCAAAAATCCACTTGTTTTTTTTGCCATTTAATTACGTGATTAGTATTCGGGTCGGGTCGGGTCGGGTCGGATTGGCCTACCGGAGTTTGCTGGAGCGGAGCTGGGGAAGAGAACCATTTTTCTCGTAGTTGGCACTCGTACACGTGGCGGGCATGCAGATGAGGTGGGCCTTGAGAGGGAGTGGGCCTTGGTGATCGGCACTGTTGACTAGGGAGAAATTAGGGTAATGGAATCTGTGTTCGTCTTTTAGGGTTGGGTGAAAAATGGTGGTCCTGCAGGGACAAGGACTCTGATTACATCACATATATCTAGTTGACTTATCTATTCCCTCTTGGATTTTTGTTTTGTATGATTAATTTCATCGTGTTAGGAAACTGAAAATACACACTAACATAAATGGAGAGAAGGTTGGGAGCGTGGAAAATCCCCTCAAGGAAGTTACACCGAAATGTTGAAAGTTTTGGATTTCTATGATATGGAAACGGATTAAATCAATATAAGAATTATATTAAAAATGCTCTAAGGTATAAGATGATCACATGACAAAGCACGTCTCAGAGTATATGATAGAGAAATTCTGCAAGTATAATCAAGTACCTGATTCAAGAATTTACGAGCTCAGTACAGGTTAACAAAGGCGTCAACAACCTCCAGAAACTACCACACCAAACCATCAGCAGCATTATTTGACTAGTCACTGTGGTCTGTGTGGGAGATGAAATTATTTGACAAGTCACTGTGGGGGAGATTGAAGTACCAACATTATTACGACGAGACTAAAGCTGTAGTACACAGTGGAGATTCATGAGTTTGGAAGCCATTGTTGGCCACAGTGTGAGGTCGGGGTTGCCTAAAGTCTACCGACAGAGACAACATTATCACAGAAGAGGCTGAACTTCAATACAAAATAAACACAGACTGAGGGAAGATGGTCAGGTCAGAAAAGAAAGAGAGAAGCCTGAAAAACAAAAGCAATTAAGCAAGAAAGGAGAGGGACTCCCCCTCCTCCTGGGGTTAGGGGAAGAGGGCATGTGGATGAGTGGGGGACACACCCAAACTCCTCATCAAAATTGATCACCTCCCCACAGCCCTTTAAAAATTATTGAGGCTTTTCTGATACAAAAACTTATAATAAAGCCCTGACCTTTCTCTGTGAGTC